>JAHWFP010195836.1:80355-93528 GCA_023313725.1 Lithobius niger | reverse complement strand
TTCTTCTTATCTTTGATCACACAGCGGACCCTCAAAATATTTGACACCAATTTCCGAACACCCTGTATAAGCGCTGGCGCGAAACCATGCCTCATCTCTTTTTCGATACTCTCAAGTGCAACTATGGCAACTCAGAGGGGAGGAAAGGGCGGGGTAAAGGTAATGTATAATTTCATATAGGCAAAAAAAAAAAAACTTCAACACTATTTAGCACTTTAACAGACTTCGTCAAAACGCGGCGGGACCATAGTGACGGGCGCCCTGGCTACGGACTGGCTACCCCAAAGTCAACGGAGTTAGTGAACCTGAAGCGATGTGCGTAGAAAACGGACGAGCGATGGGTGATCCTCTGCCGTGAATCGGAACTGTAGGAACCGTACGTTGGGAAGGTCCCTTTGAAGCTAGTTGCCGGAAAGGCAAAGCTGGATCAAAGGTTGCTGTAATGGTCAAGTCAAGAAGTAAGCTCGAAGGTAAATGTAGTCGCTAACAGGTTCCGGGGCAAGGAGAAAACAGGTGCCAACAGCAACTGGATCCCCTAAAGGACGAGAAGCGATGAAGTAGCTTGCAGACAGAAGACCGGGTGGTGGATCGCAGGAACAGGTGTTAGGGTAGGTTGATATTGAAATCTGATGACATCCATGAACCGCGATCAGACTAGTTCCGAGAAGGCCGAATAACGGCTGAGCGCATTCGTTAAAGATAACGATCCTAGCAAGCACCAGCTGAGTATGCCAGGGAGATCGTGAAGTGTCGACGGCCAGTAGTCAAACCACTAAGGACAGGAAGATTGATCCGACAGACAAGGGAGGATCGTGGTTTAGTGAGTGCGGTTTGGTTTCAACAGCTAAGACGTGTGCCGCATTCGCCGTGTTGGAATTTAGCAAAACTTTTGTGTTTATCCAAACTGCTCGTTGTTGGGTTTTTACAATGTGATCGAAACAGGGTTTCCAGAAAACTTATCAATGAACAGATTAAAAGGAGCAAACACTAGAGACCTATGGCCAACAAGCAACTTGCAGACCGTACTAGGGAGCTTATTACCTATGTACCTGGAATCAGTGAAAAGATCCAGAAAGCCCTCGCCAAGGCAAACATCAGGTGCTTTCTTTAGAATCCGCCCAATATTAAAAAGTTGCTGGAAAAGAAACTTCAGGACCTACCTGATCAGGGTGTGAATACCCATGCAACCAGCTCCAATTCTCCACCTCTGGCTCCTCTAGACTCCAAACGTCCTCCTGCCTCTCCCATTTCGAAGACCCACTTGCACAAGTACTCAACTAAGTTGAAGAATCAAAACACGAACAAACCTCCATCTCTAACTTGAGCGACAACTGCCTCCAACTCTCTAACTACGATTCCCCCAATCAGATTGCAGAGATCCCCCCAGCAGTCCTCGGTTCCAAGAAGGTAGTCTATGCTGTGCCAAACAGGGATTGTTCAAGTAAGTGTATACATAGGAAAAACTAAAAGGCGAATTCTAACTAGGCTCCACGAGCACTACTCTTAACACTGCTCAACAAGTTCAGACTAAGAGCATTGTGATGCACATACTAAAAACCCAACCTTAAGCAGATTGGATAACCACAGAAATTTTGCTAAATTCCAAAACAGCGAATGAGGCAATGGAAGGCGAATGGAATTGCTGGATGGCTATGGTTTCAACAGCTAGGAAGCTGCAGAAAACATAACCATCCAACAATTCCAAAATGGAGGTGTGCCTCTCATGAATATCCAGGAGTCTGCATTCCTGACGATAACTGCATTCACCCCTGATCTTGCAGCACGACTTCGCACGAAGTGTAATGAATAGCTGCATGTGCATAGGCCCACCAGGATGCGTGGCGAGCAGTTTTCAAATCTCTGGATCTAACGACTGCATGTGTTCAACTCTCACCACTTGCTCAACTATCATGAGCTAACTGTTGTATGTAATAGTAGTGTTCAAGGAGCCTGAACACGACAGACTCGTATGTTAATTATACTGTGATATCACCGAAAACTCGGCAGTAGTGCAACATTCATCAGCAACTGTGTACTATTTCTTTGGTTCGTTTATCCAAGATGGAAAACAAAGTAACTAAATGTTTCAAAAACCAAAATAGACTCATTCTCAACATTTTCAAGGAAATCACTTGTTGGGCATGAACTTTATAAAATGCTTAAAATATGAAAAATCTTCCCAACTTTCCCATATTGAGTACCTAGGTATGCTTTGGTGATTTTTTATGGAGACCCATGGCCTTGCAGCTTTCCGGCCTGTTTTGACGATTGGCTCTTAACAAGATGACTCCACAATCAACAGAAACTGGTATTACGCAACTTTAAATCCGCACAAAGCATGATGCACGTGAAAAGTGCCAACCGTCACACAGGCTCCAGAAAGATGTGAGGTCGTGCATCACAAAAATTCACCACAGCGTACCTAGGGATGTTAAAATGATACATATGGCAAGTTTGATTGTATTTTAGGCATTTTATAATCATTATTTGACCAAATACTTGGACTGCAATTCGGTCACAGGTGTTTCTTGTTGATGTTATCTTACAATTACATATCAAAGCAGCCCCAACAAAAATCAATCATGGTTTAAACTTGGTAATTTAGATATTACCATTGTGGTGTTAAGTTACCAAGGTACTTATGTGGTACTTAGCTTTAGTCAGTGTTATCATGGTTCAACCAGTTTATCAAGGACCGCGGGCGGTCCTTATGTAAACCTCAGCATGAACTTCCATGTTAAACGTCAAACTTTGAACTCCTATAGTCTCGCCCAGAATTGACATAGACCAACGAAATTCGGTATTTGGGGTCGTGTCTTAACTATTTCACCACATTAGAAATTTTAATGACAACAATCAAACCGTTCGGCGTCCACAGCATGGCCATTTCTTGTTGTTGTTCTTATTGTTGTTGTTGTTGGGACTCTTTGTCCTCACCTGGAGATCGAACCACAGAACCGATTTTCAAGTTCTATAGCTTAAAACATAGGTTTGGACAAGGCCTAGGGCCTTTCGCAGGCTATTTTAACGTAACTACCATATTCTTGACACGGAAAGCCAAATGGACTAAAACCTTTGCTCCCACCTAGAGATCGAACCAATGAACCGATTTTCAATTTGTGTAGCTTAAAATGTAGGTATCAACACTGACCAGGGCCTTTTGAACCCGATTTTGATGTGACTGCAGTATTCTCGTCGGCAGAGCAATTATTATTGCAGAGCACTGGGCAGAAATCATTAATGTTGCTGTTGGGACTCTTTGTCCTCGCCTGGAGATCGAACCACAGAACCGATTTTCAAGTTCTATAGCTTAAAACGTAGGTACGGACAAGGCCTAGGGCCTTTCGCATGCTATTTTAATGTAACTACATTATTCTTGACACGGAAAGCCAAATGGGTTAGAACTTTTGCTCTCACCTAGAGATCGAACCAATGAACCAGTTTTCAATTTGTACAGCTGAAAATGTAGGTATTAACACCGATCAGGGCCTTTTGAACACGATTTTGATGTTACTGCAGTATTCGCATCGGCAGAGCAATTATTATTGTAGAGCACTGGGCAGAAATCATTAGTAGAGTAACAAATTTTTGCAGAAATTTTGCAGAAAACATAAATTTGGCACACAAGTCATTCTTAACAGTAAAAATCGAACCAGCCATGGACCCAATGAAATACCCAAAGTGCCATCAGTGCCCCCCCCCCTCCCCACCCCAGAACCTCCTCGTGATGCCTCCCAGGGGTTTGGGCAACAAATTCTTATAGATCAAGCTAAAAACATGAAATTGGGTGCAAAAGTCACTCTTAGCAGTATAAAACGAATCAGCCATGGAAAAGACTCTCTTATAACAGTTATTTTAAGGTGATTATAGTGTTCTTTTCTGTGTTATTCTTGCTAAAACAAGAAAAAAAAATACGGGATATTAGTATTAAAAAACGCTTAAGCGTATAAAATACGGATGTAAGCCTTAAAAAACTTAAAGCCCTAAAGAACAGATATTAGAAAAAGACATGTAAGCCATCAGTGTCGCACTAATACGTGTAAAAGAAGCTCCAGCTTGTTTTTTGGGTCGCTGGAGATTCTTTTACACGTATTAGTGCGACGCTGATGGCTTACATGTCTTTTTTCTAATATCTGTTCCTTTAGGGCTTTAAGTTTTTTAAAGCTTACATCCATATTTTATACGCTTAAGCGTTTTTTAATACTAATGTTTTTTTACAAGCCATGGTTTAACTAAGGCAGGACTTTGGATGAACCATGGTTCACCCTCAGTACAACCTTGGATGAAAACACAGTTACACAAAACAAATGTTATGCAGCTTAATATTGTTATGGTGTTACCAACGTTCAAACACTTTAAAATCATAATTCAAATAGAAGGTATAATCCACCATGGTTTCTTAACCTTAAGCCATGGTAAGTAACCAAAATTAAATTATGGATACATCAACATAAAACCCAATATTAATTCATGGTTATTGTCTACACAAACTGTAGTTGCCCTCTGTTACTAACAGCTCTTTAACAACATAAATGTAAAAAATGACTGTCTATGGATTTAAAAAAACCAACCTCAGTATCCATGGTTTCTACACAACGGTTAAATCCTAGTTAATTACCATAATTACACGAGTATTTTACAGTCATAACACCAAGATTAAATGATGCAACAAAACATGAAACGGCTATCCTTGATCAGTGTACAAACATAAAATTGTAGTTCTGCCATAGTTATAGGGGTGTGAGACTACAGTAATTTTAATTCGAGTCGAGCCGAGTTTGCACCATAAGAATCGAATATCAAGCCGAGTTCGAGTATTTGGTGGATATTTTTGTTTCCAAGTTCCTCTTTAATTTGTTAAGATATAAGAACAAAGATGGTGCTAAACTAACTGTGTGGGTCATGGTTTCCCAGTTTTAAAGTTATAACTTGAAAATGGTTCAGCTATTATCTTTTTAATCTCCACCATCAGAAAGCTCTCGTCGAGACGATGAATTTGGTATGTTGGAATGTTCAAATCTGTCAAAAATTGACGAAGTTATCGCATTTTCACCGGATTCGAGCATTTCAAGTATGGATGCGAGCCGAGTTTCAATACAAGTTGCATGCTTGGCTTGGCTCGAATTTTTCGAGTATCGCTCAACCTACATAGTTAATAAAATGGATAACCAAAATAAAAATACAGTTTAGACGCCAACCTTGGTGTCCATGGTTTCTGTAACTTGATTTCATCATGGTTAACTACTATTATTATACTGCTGTTTTACAGTTACAAAATCAAGATTAAATGAAGTACGGAAATATGAAAACATGATACATCCTTGGTTGGATACCTTCATAAAATGGCTATCATACCACTCTTTATCACACGCTTTAATCAAAATATAAATACAGTTTAACCATGCAGCAAAACAACCCGACCGAGATGTCTCCACCTTGATTACATCATGGCCACTGCCATAATTGTGTCAGTGTTTTACAGTTATAAAACCAATAACAAATGAAGTGACTAAATATGAAACCATGATACATCCATGGTTGGGCTACTTACATAATAGCCGTTATCACATTATTAATAACATGGATTGATCATAATATACATATAGTTTACCAACAGAGCAAAACCACCCAACCTTGGAATCCTTAATTATGCAAGCATTTCACCGTTTTAAAACCAAGAATAAAAGAGATGAAGAAATGGCATCCTTGGTCCGTCTACCTACACCTACACAAACTGCAATTATCCCACTAGTGATATCATGGTTTGACCAAAATATTAATAAAATTAAACCACGGATCAAAACATCCAACTTTGGTATCCTTGGATTCTGCATCTTGATTTTATCATTGATAACAGCTATGATTCTGCAAGTGTTTAACCATTATAATACCGAGATTAAATGAGATACCAAAATATGAAACGGTACACATCCTGTGGATTACTCGGCCCTCACAAAACTGCTATTATCCCACTGCTGATAACATGCTTTAACCGAAATACAAATACTATTAAACTATGGAGCAAAACAATCGGTTTCTGTACCTCGATTAAATCATGGTTACTACCATAATTATCCAAGTGTTTCACTGTTTCTAAACTAAGAATAAAAATGAGATGAAGAAATATGCATTCTTGGTTGGTCTACCTACATAAAACTGCAGTTATCCCACTAATAATATCATGGTTTGACCAAATATAGATAAACAAAAACGTCAAGTGTGCCGTAAAAAAAAAAACGGTTATATGATTGAAGTTTCACTTTACTTGTTAAAATGTACACGGATAAAAATTGATGATTTTTAATTGAAATAAGCAAATAATTGAACCAAATACAGATAAAATTAAATCATGAAGCAAAACAACTTAATCCTGGTATCCTTGGTTTCTGCACCTAAATTAAATCGTGGCTAAACTACCTTATGAATATGCAAGTGTTTAATGATTTAAAACCAAAAGTATAAGTGAGGAAGAAATATGCATTCTGGGGATGGTCTACTTTCATAAAACTGATTATCTCAGTTATAACCTGCTTTAACCAAAATATAAATAACATTCAACCATGACGCAAAATAACCCAACCCTGGTATCCTAGGGTTCTGCACCTTGATTAATTCTTGGACGAATGATTGGGTTAGGGGACTTCCCGCTGCTGCTTCGCGGTAACCAGACATCCACGCCAGAACCGTGGCAGCGCGCACAACCAATGAATGAACCATTCGGACAAACAAGCCAGTGCGTAGATCAACAATATTTTGACATGCAAACCGCAAGGTAAATGCACCAGCGTTAGTACATATTTCTATAAACCATAAAAAAAACGTGAGTTTCAACAGATTTCCCGACAAATTATCTCGTGAAATACAAACGATGGGTTTTGCTTGCCGCAGAAAGATTTTAATGTGTCAAACGTCACGGAGGATAACTACATCTGTTCCTATCACTTCAAAGGCCAAAGCGGCCGAACTACATTACATGTTGGCCCATTTCTGCTGCAGCAAGCAATAATGAGATGAGTTTGAGCCTG
Source organism: Lithobius niger (assembly GCA_023313725.1). NCBI lineage: Eukaryota > Metazoa > Arthropoda > Chilopoda > Lithobiomorpha > Lithobiidae > Lithobius > Lithobius niger. Next base: position 86,503 of record JAHWFP010195836.1, on the reverse strand, counting down.
GTCTTACTTCTTATGCATTTTATGTTCTAAGGAACTTGAAACCAAACGGAATACTTAAAATCTAATAAATACGTCACAAATATATCCTAGCACAAGCATACTTTTAATTTTTTTTTGTTTATATTTTTAATAATCCGACAAATCTTCTGTTTGATACAACAAACACGAAACATCAATTTACCAGGGCCACCTGTAAAAATTGGTTTTATTGCCGTTCGAAACAAACATTACCTTATTTTCAGCATTCTCCTAATGCCTTTTGATCTAGAGATTAGAGCTTTGGAGCCTACTGGAACTGCGACCCACTGTGCATCGTTGTGCGCACCCCTCCTCTATATAAAGCGTTGATGCGCTTTTCTTTTATTACAATGTGTAAATCGAGTGACAAACAGAAGGGAGACAGGTGGGAAGCAGGTAATGTACGTTTCGGGCGGCAATAAAAAACAATTTTAACCAAGTGGCCCTGGTAAATTGACGTTTTTAGTTGCCTACGAAAACAAACATTACCTTAATTTTAGCATTCCAGAGACCTCGTCAAAGGTGGCGGATGCCACATAACGGGCACCCTGGGGTTGCGAATCGATTCCCAGAAAGTAAAAAACTTAACCATCGGTAAAAGTGAAGGAGGTAGATTGGTTAGTGTGGTAAGATTTTATTATTATTATTATGTTTGTTGGCGACGGTTAGGCGACCGAGTGGCTTAAGGGGTTACAGAATTTGCCGGGCAGCAGAAAGGGCCTAGGCGGTATAATCCCTATGCCTGGGATGCCATATCCTGAAGATAGTGGGAGAAAACGGAGGAGTGTCACCATGAGGTGGCTTCGAGGATGTTGGATAAAGGAAAGTAGTTGTGATGGGCCCAGGATGTGGTTATGGCCCAGAGTTCGTAGGCGGTGATCCGAATGTTGCGATCGGAGCAGTCAACATCAAGGGCCTGGTACGCCTGAAGAATGACGGTTTTTATCCAGGTAGAGACCATCTGAGCAGATGTCACACCCGAGCTGTTTTGTAAAGGGTATAAACAATTGAGAGCGACCTTTGCGTAGGGGCTTGGTTTTCCTGAGGTAGAAGCGGAGAACGCAGAGGGGCATATTGAGTGTTCTGGCTCGTCCCCAGGATGTTAGAGAGAGAGAGAGCAAGGATAATGAAAGGTTGAGATTGTTCACGAGGCTTCTGTGTTTTGACCCGAAAGGAGGTTCGGGGTGTCAAGGTGACGCCTTTATAATCGGCTAGAAAGACGCAGTAAGCTGGTGTTGCTGAATGGGCTTGAGGCTCACTACAATGGATGCAGGCGGCTAGGGCAATCAGAAAGATGGTTTTTCGAGTGAGATGACTGTGGTAGCAAGAAGCCAACGGTTCGTAAGGTGTGGCCAGTAGCGCCGTGAGGACAATGAACAAGTCCCAGCCAGGAAATAAGCGCCTGGTGACTGGCCGTTCAGTCAACTTCAAAGAATTTGAAGAGGGCGGTAATACGAAAATTGTCAAGGAGGTGAAGGCTGCCAGCAGCGCGAAAAACGGTGTTGGGGGCCAAACGATAAACTAAGATGGTGGAACCTTTGAGGCCTTCTGTAAAGAGACCTTGAAGGAAGGTGAGGTCGAATGGCAAAAGAGGGACAGTGTGGATCAACTTCCTGTGTAAGATACCAACGAAACCACTGACGCCAGTTGTCATAGATTTAGTTGGTAGAGGAGCAGACGGCTTTGGAAGCGATGCGAGATGCTTGCTCTACAGAAATGAGTGCTGCCTCATTCTGAGTGGAAGTCAGAGAATAGTAGCCACGTTTGTAGTCGCAGGGACGACAGACGGCGGTGAAATATGGTGTGGTGTTGCTGGGACAGTAGGTCCGGGTCAACTGGGAGGCATCTGGGTTGGGCGGCCAGAAGGTTGAGGAGAACCGGGAACCACAGTGCTGCCGACCAATTCGGAGCAATTAGGAGGAACAGTCCCGGAGAGTTGGTGATCTTGTGAAGTACAAGTGGGAGAAGCTTGAGTGGAGGGAAAAGATAGCCGTAGAGGTGATCCCATGGAAATGTTAGGGCGTCTACTGCCCAGGCACGGTCATCCGGGAATGGGCTGATGAATTGGGGAGGTTTGGCATTGTGCCTCGTGGCAAAGAGATCCACTACAGGCTGCCCCCAAATGTTGAAGTGAAATTCGCAGGTGGACGTCTTCAGAGAGCATTCCCCCGATGGGGGAGTAAGTGGAGACAAGGAGTCCGCTATCACATTACGGTTGCCCGGGATGCGAAGTGGAAGGATCGTAGTATGGAGGTGAATGCTAAGTCTAAATATCTTGGACATAATGCTGTGGGGAGAGGGAAACCTGGTCCCTCCTCCACGTCGAAGATAGGCTACGCTGGTGGAGTTGTCTACGACTTGAACTACTTTTTCCTTGACTTGGGGGCTGAAATGACAGAGGCTGAGGAGGACAGCCCAGAGTTCGAGAACGTTGATGTGGGCTTGGTCTTGCGGAGACCATGTGCCAGAGAGCATGTCGTTATGTATGTGGGCTCCCCATCCGGAAAGTGAGGCGTCCGTTATGAGGTATAAATTCGGCGAAGTTTCGTAGAGGGGAATTGTCTGCGTTAGGGTGGGCAGATCCATTCACCAAAACAGAGTTTCGAAGGGGAAGTAGGGAGGCACTGGGCATGTCCGAGTTGAGAGACGCTGAAGGAAGGAGTCTGGCCATTCTATTATACGAAAGATGAGAGGCCGCATCATCAATCTGCCGTAAGGGACCAGGTCGGTGACTGAGTCTAGTGTGCTAATGAGAGAATTCAGCTTATGTTTGGATGTGGCGGAAGTTTCGGATTTTCGTTAAAAGGTCCGATATTCTTTCTGGGGATGGCATATTTACTGATGTAGTGGTGAGATCGAAAAAGACGCCGAGAAAGACGAATCGCTGAGAGGGGACGAGGCGGGATTTGGGGAAATTGACTCCGAACCCTAAGGCCTGGAGTAAAAGAATGGAATACTCCAGATTGTGGAGAAATGTTTTGTAGGTCTTGATGGGGGAGAATCCAGTCGTCCAGGTAGGCACGTGCTTGTATATGATGTTGATATGCAAGTACCGGCTTGAGGACGGTGGTAAAGATCCGAGGTGCCACATCGAGACCAAACAGAAGGCAAAGGAACTCGTAGATTTTTCCTGCATAGATAAATCGGAAAAGGTGCCAAACAGACACATGCAGGGGCATGTGGACATATGCCAATATCCTGGAGAAAGAGAGTGGCGAATGGTGTCAACAGTCTCCATTTTGAAATGATTGTTGCAAATGAAACGGTTTAGAGGTTTGAGATTGAAGATCAAACGGAAATTGTCTGTCTTTTTTGGACAAAGAAAGATCAGGCTGTAGAACCATCTGACCGGATTGGGATAAGGTCTGATTACTTTCTTGATGAGGAAGGTATGAAATTCATCCGACAGATGACTGGAGACAAAAGCGGTCGAGGACCTAGGCGGCGAACGCAGTGGCGGACGGCATAAGAACTGTGGTCGAAAGCAGTTGCTGATGATAGAAAGGACGAGTGGATCGGATGTGATTATTTGCCAGACCGAAAGGTAATGAAGACGACGACCTCCGACCGGATGGGTCGGATGGTAATTGTCAGCGTCGAGAACGTTGTTGGGGACGAGAGCCAGGAGAGGAGTGTCGTCCGCATCTATCGGGAGTCGTGCTGCGGCCATAAGAGCGGTCCCGGCCGGAGCCGGAAGGGTGAAAGTGCATATTGTCGCGTCGAGGTGAGGGTGGCGAACGAGGGGCGGCAGAAGGATCGGAGGAAGACTGCCAATCGTCCTTATTATCTGAGCGGGCAGTCTGTGAAGAGGAGACGTTAGGAAAGCATTGATGTCTGGGCTGGAATTGCAAGGCTTCGGCTTGTGGGTGACGTCCAGGTGCAGGGCTAGTTTTGGAACCAGGCCACAGAACACCATATCCGACTCATGGATCGATTGACTGCGGAGCTCATGGTGCGTAGAGTCACTTAGCTTCGATGCCGAAGTTAAACCCACTTCTCGAAGGATGAGAGTAGAGTTGAAGAGGGCCGTAGTAAACTAACTCGTCAAATGGTAAGTTGCGAAACAAGCTTTGAGGAAGACTTGACTGATAAAGAAGGCCAGATTTTTTGTTTCCAATGGAGAAGCATCTCTAGAGAACTTTTCACACAGGGCATTAGCGGCCGTGTTGAGGACGTCCGCCTGGGAAGCTGCTCAAAGGCCAAGATGCAGGAAGCGGTTGTTATCTCGAACGACAGAGGCCGGAATGGACACTCGGCGGGGGAAGAACAGGGCTGGACCAAAGTTAAGCTTTAAATCAGGATAAGTACCAAAATTTCGGGGAAGGAAGAAAATTCCGTAGGTCGGAAGAAACTGGTTTCATGACCAGGACGAGTAGTATCTTTGTCTACTTCAAGGGGATCCACTTTCCCCAGAAGGAGGCCACCGGTGCGAAGGAGTGTTGTGAGAAGAGTGGTTGACTGACCTAGGACAGCAGGCTGACGAGGGAGGCAATCTCGAAGGCTATAGCCATAGCCTGTTGATAAGTTGAAGCAAGAGTCGTCCGGTTGCGTACGAGGATGGGATGATCCGACTGCGGATTGACATGGGGAACAGAGAGCGAAGAGGGAGGTGGAGCAAATGGTCCTGGGAGGTCTATTGCAGATTGAGGACGCTTCGGAACTGTCGCGGCCAATCAATCTTGAGTGTACTGGGAGGTAGGTTGAGGAGAGGCCGATCGTCTTCTTTCAAAAGACCGGAGGGCAGAATTCATCAATTTGTGGACTTGCTCCTTAGACACCTCGTCTGTAGGAGGTGAAACAGAAATGGATGGAGCCGGAGTGGTGGAGACCGTTTAGGGAGGTCAATAGGGCCCAGAGACGGCTTAGTACGTTTTCGTTTCTCCGACAGGCACCGAGCCTTTACTTGAAGCTTAAGCCGGGCATACGCCTGTTTTGCCTGAAGGGGTCCGCTTGAAGAGAGGAAAGGCTGGGCGGAGCAGAGGCTTGTCTGCACTGAATGGGAGAAGTAGTAGCGGTGGTCATAGTTGATCGCCTGGTCGCGGATGGACTGACAGAGGAAGGACCAGCCAAACCTTCCAGTGACGGGGGTGCTTGGACAGGAGGAGAACCCGGAACCGTCGAGGGCTAGGTGTCCTAAAGCGGAGGAGGGTCCAAGGAGAGTTCGACCGAAGAGGACGGCGAACTGGTCGTCCGGACCAGAGGGTCAAGAGATACACTTATTGCACGAGGCATTATCAGGCAGACTAGTAGCTTATCCGACGTGGTCGAGGGACAGAGAAGAAAAGATGAAGCAATGAGTACCTCGACGCTTTATACAGAGGAGGGATGCGCACAACGATGAGCAGTGTGGAAGGGTCCAAAGCTCTAATCTCTAGATCAAAAGGTAGTAGGAGAAGAAGAATGCTAAAAATAAGGTAATGGAATTTTTAATGCGCAACTAAAAATGTATGTATTCATGAGCACAATTTCATGGCAGAAATAAAGTTAAACAACTTTTTCTGAATGTTCTTTTTATTTGATCCGGGTCACGCAGTACGGGGGGGAGGTTAAGTTTAGGAGAAGATGGATCACAAAATTTGGGCGTCACATGATTTATTTACTCATGGAAGCAATATTTTCATGATACATTCGTTATTAATTTTGATAGTGTTAACTATTTTCCCAATAACGTTTTTCTATATTTACAATCAGCCTAAAAAAAGGTCTACAAAATCCAGAAAATCAACACACAACCATGCAAACAGTAAAACAACCAGGCTTGCTTTTTATTAATCTACAGTCCACAAGACAAAATATTTTGTTTTAAAATCCAAATTAAAAAATTGTTAGAAAAAATTAACTTTAAAAAAGTTAAGCCATCCGGGAAAAACTTTCAAATATTAGATCTGCATTTATTTAACCCTGGTTTGGAGGGGGCGGGGACTAACTTGTCCTGCAGACTACTTATTCAGTTTGACTACAGAAATCATCTAGGAATAGAAAAGCTTATTTTTGTTGTCGTCGTAGTTGTTGTTGGGGGAGGTCATCATCAACATTTCGCCGGTCACGAGTTCGATTTTTACAATCCGGTTAAAAAAAAGTCTAATAATTCAAGAAAATCAACATAACCATGTAAGAAGAACCACATAAG
>JAHWFP010195836.1:20707-54779 GCA_023313725.1 Lithobius niger | reverse complement strand
CCAACGAATTTTAGAGTAAAAAATTCCAGACCTGTCACGACACCAAAGCCCATAGCGATCCAAGCACTTAGTAGGAAAGTAACAAGAAGCGGCGGAGAGAAACTGCAGTGTACGATACGAACGCTCCGATACTACTTGGACAGGAAGGCGGAATCGGTCCAGAGAGTGCAACACGGAGCAGGATGTTCGCCACTGTTCGTGGACGTTGACACAGCGTATGGGGAAGTGCTTCACAAACAAGTCTGGCCGTTCAAGCTAGGATACTGGGTAAGTCTGGTAATAAAGAGAGCGTACGAGCTGAGTCCAGCACATCCGGACACTCCAATAGAGGTACGGGGACACAAGCAACGTGCCTTGTCAGCCTCCAGGGCCTATGGCTGTGGTATACCTCTGGACGAGGTAGTAGCAGCTGGGGCGTGGAGGAGTAAAAGTACCGTAATGAAACGTTACTTGAATGTTATGAGTGACGAGGGTGGAAGTGACATAGTAATGCAACACATCGTCGCTGGCTCAAGGGAGCGCCAGTCGGTAAAAGTGTGATGCACACCAAGTAAGACCATTAACAGTCACACCGGTGGAAAGCTAGATCACACACGGAAAGCTAAGGTCGTCATGGGGCTAAGAAGGCCTTTCAGACGATGTATCCACAGTGGAAAGGAGAATTCAAAGATAATAACGAGGTGTTAACTGTATGTTAAATTACTTTGACGAGAGGGCTTGTCCTTTCTTGTTTTGTTGCCCACCTCCTTTCCGACAAAGTCAGCATGTATACTGGAGGTAAGTACTTTGCAGATAGTAAGAAATGAAAATTTTAACTTGTTAAAATTAGTTTTTACTATCATAAAAATACTTACCTCCAGTAAAACCCGCTCGCCTCCCCGCTGACAGAACAAGAAAGGTTCCAAAAGCGAATGGGGATTTCCCCAGGAGGCAGGCGGCTGCAGCGGTGATACTTGCAGCGCGCCTAGCGGGAAATGCGGGCAACTGGCGTTGAATTCAATAAATTTAAGAAATTTGATTGTTTGAGCATGGGAAAAGCCAAATTCAGCGAATTTAGCATGTATACTGGTGGTAAGTATTTTTATGATAGTAAAAATGAAGATTCTCCCAGAGAACTTGTTCTCGCCAGGAGAATCTAAGTTCTCTGAGTGGAATCCGACGAAACTGTGTTACAACATTGGGATCCTTCCCTATGCCTACGGCGCTTTTTTACCTCATTAACGCAGTCATTTATGCAAAATATTGCGTCACTTCCGCCTCTATCCCGCTTCCCCCTACCCTGTCCGCGTCCACTCACTCTTTTCTTGCTGTGAACGCACGATTCCATGCAGGGAGGCGGGCGGGCCCTGTTTTGTAACACAGTTTCGTCGGATTCCACTCAGAGAACTTAGATTCTCCTGGCGAGAACAAGTTCTCTGGGAGAATCTTCATTTCTCCTTCGTAGAATCCTCCTCACTGTGTTACAAAATTGGGATAGATTAGGAAGCAGTGCACACCTCGGAATCGCTCCGAATATGGCTGTGGTGACCTTGGTCCCACTTAATAATCAACCAGTACCTACACCCCAGACTACCCAGGGACCCCACTCATCCGCCACCTCGGCATCCAAGTACGGGTCCCAGAGAAGGGCCCCTGCGCTCTTCAAGGGATAAGGTCCCTCCCTGGCGCAGGCCAACAGCCGGACGAACCAGGCTGCACACTGCCAGTCCGGTGTCACTAGTACTGCCCACTCAACTCGATCCACGATGAGCTTGTCTACGCAACGTCCAATTAAAGGACACGGGGGAAAAAGATACGGAAAGAACGGGCCCCAGTTCACACTGAACGCATCTACAAACTCTGCCCCTGGGCAGCGTCCCCACGACCCAAATCGCTGCAATTGGGCCGTCGCCTCCGATGCGAATACGTCCACGTCTGGCGTCCCAAACCACCTAAAAATCTTCTGGAACGCCGCAGTACACAATCGGAAGTCAAATCTGTCCCAGAAATTTCGAGACAGCCCATCCGCTGTCACATTCAACTTCCCCGGCACAAATGCCGCCTGTACCACACAATCCAACTGACTTCTACGCTGCTCTAGGCAACGGACCATGGCATTTAGCATCTCGGACTTTGTCCCCCCTTGATGATTCACATATGCCACGGCCACTACATTATCCGAAAGGATTCGCACGACCCGTCCCCTGACTAGGTCTCCAAAAACGTCTAGCGCTTTAAGCATAGCCAATAATTCCCTTGCATTTATATGCAAGGCAGCCTCCCTGGGCTGCCACCTCCCCTGCGCTTGCGAATCCCCAGTGGCTGCTCCCCAGCCCATGTCCGACGCGTCCGTTGTCACCACTACTGCGGCCTCCACCGAGACCCACGATTTTGCTACCACTGAGCGACCCAGAGCCTTCGCCCACCAGTCCAAATCTTCGCAAGAACCGCGCGAGAGGCTTCCTCCGTGCACTCCCCCACGACACCAGGTCACCAGGTCACCAGGTCATGTTGCCACCAACGTGTGTGCAACTTGCCGTTCTCCACGGCACACAACAAACTTTCTGCCAGCCCCAACAACCGTTGAAGCTCCTTAACAACCGTGACCGGGTCTTGTTGCAGCCTCGCAACCACGCATACCATACCAGCCTGCTTCTCAGGCGGCAGCACAAAACGGGCTGACTCTAGATCCAACATCATTCCCAAAAATCGCAACGCCTGCGACGGTACCAGCACACTCTTTTCGTAATTTACAAAAAATCCCAACTTCCGCAAGGTTTTCAACACTCTCCGCACATCCCGCCGCACACTTGCTGCGGACGGGCCTACTACTGCAAAATCATCCAGGTAAATGAAAATTAACACACCAGCCCGGCGCAAGAAGCGCCTCACCACTGACATAAGCTTCATAAAAGTACCCGGGGCTGAAGCCAACCCAAATGGCAGCACACAAAAACGGTAAAGACAACCTTGCCAGGAAAACATTAACAACCGTCGTGCACCGTCCTTTATTGCCACTGCATAGTATGCTTGAGACAGATCTATGGTAGCCATCCACCACCCTGGTTGTAAATGTTCTACCACCCTTGGTAGTGTATCCAAGTAGCACTTCCGTACAACTACAAACTCATTCAAGCCTTTCAGGTTCAAAATTATCCTGATCGATCCGTCCGGCTTTGCCACTGAAAATATTGGCGACACAAATCCTACACTTCCGTTTTTCACTCTCTCAATTACACCTTGAGCTAACATCTCGCTCAATTTCGGGGCAATCTCCTTCGCATCGTCAAACAACGGCGGCCTCGCCGAAACCGCCCTCAGCGGTGGCGTATTTCCCAACTCTAGACCAGCACCGTCTACAATATCCAACACCGCCGGCGACGCCCCAATGGCCGCCCACTCTGCCCTATGGCCTCTCAAACTTCCAGCACGCCATGTGCTCATTATTTTCAAGCTCCGTTCTAGCGCTTGTTTTCCAACAATCCAACCGCACACACAACAAAACTCATCTACTCCCGCTCGGTATCGCCGATGCCTTACACGCCCCAGTGTTTCGCATCGCCCAAAAAAAAAAAAATTTTAAAACCGAGCCATCCGTACTTTCTTATCACCAACACCAACAACTACTTTTTCCACCGTCCGCCACTCGCGGCTCCCGCCGGTTCGGTCAGCTACCGACTCCGACAATGGGTTTCACATATGAACTCCCAACCACACCTTCTCCTTCAAATTCCGTCACACAAACCAAAAACAAATACTACGAACCTAACAATCCGCATTAAACCACTGCCGCCACGTTCTCCAGAAGCAATTATATCCACGTGCGGACGTACTCGGCCGGCCTAACAGGCCGCCACGTTTTTCGTTCCCACAAATTCTGCTGTTACCATGCCGGCCGCCATCTTAATACTCTCCAACCAGTATCGATAGAAATACTCACCACCAATCGCGTAGCCTCGTAGCCACGCTGCTTTGCTTGGAAAGATGGCGCACCTCAGTTCAACTGCGAAAACGATCTTTCGAAACGAATTCCCCTTAGGAATTCAACAATCTTAGCTTAAGAATGTCTGACTGCACGCGCCAGCGGCAAGAAAAAGAGTGAGTGGACGCGGACAGGGTAGGGGGAAGCGGGATAGAGGCGGAAGTGACGCAATATTTTGCATAAATGACTGCGTTAATGAGGTAAAAAAGCGCCGTAGGCATAGGGAAGGATCCCAATGTTGTAACACAGTGAGGAGGATTCTACGAAGGAGAAACTAATTTTAACAAGTTAAAATTTTCATTTTTTTCCGGTTTTTTTTCGTATATCATAACTTTTAACAGTTCTAACATTTGTACACCGAAAAGGCAGAGAATGAAGGATTTTTTTTTTATAGAATAAATACATTAAAAATTTTTTTAAGACATTAGGCTACAGCTTTACAACAGGACAAACCTATACTTGGTAATAACATTCTACCAGATTTACATATTGTTTTGATTTTTTTTCCTTCTTTAACCCCTCTGCAACCAGACCTAAAATTTACTCAAACCAGATTTCAACACGTAGTCAAAAAAATAAACATCTATCAGCAGACGAACCAATTGTTAGCTAAATGATTGGTCTTTGAAACCACAAGCAACGCAGCCAACAGAGGGAAGTTAATGCTATGACGAGTGCACGTTCGTTATGCTGTGGCCTGCGCACTTCTCTATGACGAATGCAAGTTTGTTGCTGGTTGCGAAGAGGTTTAAAGCATGTAACAAACCTGACATAAGGCCACCGACTACTGTTAAGCCCAAATATTGGCTAGTTCCAATAATACAACGAAAAATTACTGAAGTAAAAGAATACAATATTTACTTACTTTAATTATCCTATCTGTTCCAACTGTTAATAACATCCCTCTTGTTTCATCAAAATCCATGTGAACAATGTTGTGTCGGCTATCATGAAGTGTGGCCATGGGAGCTCGACTGCAGAAGAATACAAAAAATATGTAATACATACAAAAATAGAACAGTCTCTATTTCCATCATAATGCACCCTACATACTTACTCTTCATCTGTGATGAGATTAAAACATTCATCACACACCCGAACATCGAATTCATATCCCATAAGCGGTATAGTACTCCGGTTGCCACTGCATTTATCGCACACAGCCTTCCCACATTTCCGACAATGATGCTACAAATATAAAATTAAAAAATAAAAGAACAGGTGATGAACATGCAAGATTAACATTCTCACTCTGTAGGGAACTATGGAACTTCCCATATTTCTTAATGCTTTGATCCAAAATTAAAAATGGCACAACGACGGATGGAGGGTGCCAACCGTTTCATGAAATATACACCACCTTTAATGTTTCTTACTTATGCTTTATAACTTTACAGCTTAGTTTAGGAGGGTTTGTTTACCTAGTTCTTTATTTATACACATTTGAACAATTTAAATGGCCTACTGGTTACATGAATTCAGAAGAGCTTGGAAAGTGAAGTAACGTTTATTGCTAAGTGGTCAAAATGCAGTACAGAAAAAATAGCGTAAAATTAAAAAAAAACTTACAAAAAAATGCAACCACTGACACAAATATCCTACTTGAGTTTTACTCAAGCATGGGACAGAAACAAAAAATGAACACATGAAATGATGTTGAAGCAAAGATATTAAAATATCGACAAAGAAGAGTAAAAAAAAAGAAGTGAAACTAAAATGTGTCCAGTAAAAGGTGACAAGGTGATAAAAAATGCTGTAGTTAACAGTGTTGGAATCACGTAACCAAATTAGCGAGTGGGGTATTTTAAATAAGAATTTGGACGTTATTTAGAGAGAAATAAGAAAACTGCAACCATTTTGGCTGAACGGGAACAACTTAAACATCAAGTTCTATTAATGCATAAGCACTTCCGATTGTGGGACACTCAAAACAACACAAACAAAATGGAGCGAAAGTCGCTCCTACAGAAACGCAAGATTACAGGGATACGACAATTTACGTTACCCTGTATGAATGGTTTTTATAATGAGTGCAAAATATTAAATGGGGGGGGGGTGTTGGGTAGCATAAACACAAAAGTTCATAAAACGTCATTAAATTGTCTGTTTACCACACTCCATGTTGGGCATTACAGTCCTATGAAAGTTGTGATATCCATCCAAAACTGGTACAAGAGAAGTCACCAAGTTTCCAAAGAAGGCCAGTCTTTGAAAGTAGTGACATCATTCAACCAGGAAAAGGACGCCAAGGTTAATCCTATTAGTCGAGTTAAACCGAACCGTGAGTAGCAATATTCTCGTTTTCATTTAACTTTCTAACTCTTGAATCGGTGCGATTAATTTGGCTAATAGGATTAACCTTGGCTGCTTTACCTGGTTAAATGTTATCACTACTTTTAAAGGCCAACCCTTTTTTGAAACTTGGCGGCTTCTCTTATACCATATTTGGTTTGGGGTGGATTTAATTTAATAGCCTACAATGGTTCATTTTCTATGTTCAAATGTCAGAAACCTACTGTAGGTTTCTGCCCATTGTTCCACAGGACAAGTACTTGGCTACTCCACTTATATTTCTACCCAGTGCATTATGTCTTAATTTCGGCCCCCATCCCTAATTTCATCTTTGAACTCGTTTCTTTCATGAACTAATGTGCCCATGTCAGTAAATTTGAACCAAATCTGAACAAAACTGCAATCATTTTTGTGTCTCAAACAGAAAAAAACACACACAAAAAATCCAAATTCAGTTGAGTATTAGGCCTCTCATTGCTCGGCCAATGCAATACCGTAAATCCTGTTATTTGTAGCCCAGGCTACTGGTTAAAAATCAGCTTATTTTGACCCGGATACTATTAGAGACACAAGACATTAGAGACCGGCTACAACTAGAGACGGCTACTACACAATTTAGAAAGGAAATTTTCGGTATCAATACATGTAAAACATGTGTCTGACATTAATAACAGTAAATAATATCAAATGAATGCTTTCACCGTAACTCTTTAATAAACCTAACATGGTAGTAACCATTAATAAATAAGAATTTTTTTTAGAATTAAGGCATTTTAACCCGGTTACAACTAGAGACCAGGCTACAACAAGAGAACAGCTACTACTGATTCATTTGGGAAAACAAGTAAATGATATAATAACAAAAGCATTAAATGAGAAGAAATATGTGGGAACAATACTGATTGACTTACAAAAAGCATTTGATACGTTTGATCATGTAAAGCTAATTACAAAATGTGAAATTTTAGGATTAAGAGGAAAGATTTTAGAAATATTAAAAAGTTACTTGACAAACAGAAAAGCAACATTAAAAATAAGAACTGAACATAGTGATTACAGAAATATTAACTTTGGTGTACCTCAAGGATCTGTCTTAGGCCCACTTCTGTTCTTAATATACGTAAATGATATAGAAGATTATACGAAAAATACATCAATATATATGTTTGCAGATGATACCATACTAATCTCCATAAATTATAATTACCATGATATGTTAAGAAATTTACAAAACGACTTTAATATGATAAATGGATGGCTAATAGAAAACGAATTATACATAAGCGAAGAAAAAACATAGATATTGCAGTGTCAAAAATGAAAAACCACCAATTAAACAATATAGTAAATCACTCTGGAAATTGTACAGGACTACAAACAAATTTAAAAAAAACCAAATCTGCCATTCTACATGTAAGAGTATTGAAATTAAAAAAAAACAACAAAATATTTAGGAATGTATATAGATGACAAATGGGACTTTAAAGAACGTGTAACTAACTTAATAATTAAACTAAGACAGAAATTACCTATCTTATATAAAGTAAAGAACATACTAAATAAGAAAAATAAAACAAATTTTATACGATGCATGAGTAGAAAGTAGTACAAGATACAGCATTGAAATATATGGTTTCGCAACAAAATATATTTTAATAAGACTGCAGAAACTTCAAAATAAGATAGTTAAGGTATTGTATGGACAAGAAAATGAACATACAGATGAGATTTACTATAAAAATAAACTACTAAAAATAGAAGATTTGAGAGATTATGTAATTATAATAAAAAATTATTACAGTAACACTCAAAGATCTCCATGATACAAAAAGCGAACGATTAAAATAAAAGACATCCAAAAAATTTAAATTGCCAGAATGGGATAATTGTTATGAGTAAGAAATAGATCGTTTTACGTACCCGACATTTTCAATAAACTAGACAGTGACATGTTATCATATGAAAGTATTATCAAACTTAAAACTAGGTTAAAGGATTTATTAGTAGAAAAGCAGAAAAGTATAAAATGATATCTATTGAAAATATGAAGAGAAATGAAGGAAATGATTTATAAAATGTCTAAGAAAAATATTTATCTTTTTTTGTTTTTTGTACTAATGTGTTATGTATTATTTATGTAAGTTATTGTAGCTCACACAAGTTTCATTGAAACTTCGAGCAATGCCATGCAATAAAATTATTTATTATTATTATATTGATATTATATTTGGGAAAACACCCAGCTACAATTAGAGACCGGATACAATTGAAGAACCGGCCACAAACAGAGGATTAATAGTAAGTTACAATATTCATAGATCAAACCAAAAACAATAAATTTACTTCAAAGTTGCTACATTCTAAAATAAACTTCTAAGGTAGATGGTGGGCTTCGTTATGAATAATATTTCGTCAGAATTGAAGTGGGTGGTTTGAAAAAAAAGGAATGATGCGTGTTGTCCGATGCGGTTTTTCGAAAATGATGAGCAGTAAAACTATAGTCTTCTGGTGACCAAGGTACTGTAGTTGAGTTGATTTGTTTTTTTTTATGGATTAGTATAAAAGGAAGTGAAATCAAATCTTTTGCGCTTGCAGTTTAAGAGGTTAAAAGTCGTACCTGCCGAATGCCAATCATTTTCTGATCAACCATAGCCTTGATGTTCCAGAAAAACGGCCGACCGCATCGTTGGCAAGAGTCACTTTCAGCCCATTCGGGTGTCTAGGGGAGAAAAAAAAAACGCAATATGCTGTAACCACACAGTACTTTAATATATGCCTCATGTGCCATGCAATTATTTTGCCCAACCAAAAATTAAATCAAGTGACAGCCCCAACTTGTGCTTCTATGTGCAATAGTCACTGACGGCAGCAGGTGATTAACAGAATATGAATGAACTTACTATTTCCGACAGAGATGCGTGGTACTATCAAAATTACAAACAAATATTTGCACATTCTTGTTATTGGCAAAGATATCGAAAAACAAAATTGTGCCGTCTCCTCAGTTCGGGCCAGCTAAAAATTGTTTCTTTTGCCTAGGAACGTACATAACCTGTGAATTTTTACATTCGTTCCTCGCAATGCTGCGCTTCCCTGGAAGTTTTTTCAGTTCCTTGTAGCCGCCAGCGTCGTAACCCACTTGTGCACGTGCGAGCGCAACCCTTCTCTATAAAAGCACTTTTGTGCCAAAGACAGGTCATTATTTTTCCTCTCAATTATCGTCAGGGGGTGACTCAAGAGAGGAGGTAGGGTTTTCCTAGGTTAAAAAAAAACAATTTTCAGCCGGCCCAGACTGAGGGAACGACAAAATATTGTTTCTTGTTGCCGCTGGAAAACATCTATAACCTGTGAATTTTTGCATTCACAGTTAGACCTTGTCAAAATTAGGTGGCGTGCACAGCCTTAATGGGTGCCCGAAGGTTACGAGCTGGCTTCCCTCAAAAAGTTTAGAAACTTCGCACCTTATTCAAAAAACATGAAAATAGTCGAATTAGGTTCTCTTTTGGCAAAATGTAGTGCCCTGAAAAGGGTTGTTTGTTTAAAGATGGGGGTCTTGCTTCCGTCTTGATGGTAGACTTGCTTCTGTTTTCTAGTGCTTAAGAGGGTTGGATGACACATCTGGCTGCTACGATGGGGCC
Source organism: Lithobius niger (assembly GCA_023313725.1). Taxonomy (NCBI): domain Eukaryota; kingdom Metazoa; phylum Arthropoda; class Chilopoda; order Lithobiomorpha; family Lithobiidae; genus Lithobius; species Lithobius niger. Next base: position 44,888 of record JAHWFP010195836.1, on the reverse strand, counting down.
CAGACGATGTAATCCATTGGCTTGCTTCGTCATCTCCCTGAAGTAGTGTGAGGTGAAGACGGAAGTGCTCCACCAAGATGCTGCTGACAGAGGTCCGGAACAAGTTGTGGAATGCCCATGATGTGGAGATTGCCCTCAATTGGTGTGTCGTCACTCTCATGTTGTTGTCAGTGCAAGTGGTGTTTTGATCTTAGTATGCACTTTGGATTATTTCTCTTATCCACAGTGCGATGGTTCTTGCTGAGGTTTCGCTGAAGCCTCTGTTGAAGGGTAGATCCTAGCAATGTAGTGGAAGTGCTCGAACTGGACATAAAAGACGTTCAGGTTCATCAAATGTTAAGCTTAGAGAGAGCAGCGATGACAATTGGCTTGGATGGTTCACAAGGTTTTTTGAGTTTTTGCTCGAAAGTCTACTCTTGGTGTAAGGGTGCCTGAGGAGTTATGTGGAGCAAAGGCAGAAGGCCGGGTCTGCTGATAATGCTTGAATTTTGCTGCATCGAAAGCTTGCGGCCAGGGTTATGAGGAACACCGGTTTACGAGTGAGTATGAACATTGGGCAGTTTTGCAGTGGTTAGTGAGGTGAAAAAAAATGCAACCCAAATAAATCCGCTGGACCGGATGGCATTCACTCAGCCTTACTACATGGTTGTGCCGAATCTCTTGCTAAACCACTAAGAATTTTGTTTAATAAATCTATCTGCAGTGGAGACATACCTGAAGACTGGAAAACAGCTATCGTGGTACCTATTCACAAGAAAGGAAGCCAAAGCGCCGTTTCAAATTACAGGCCTATCTGTCTGACCTCTCAAGTCATCAAAATTTTTGAAAAAATCATTCACAGGTTTATCACAGACTTCCTCGACCAAAATAACAAACTTAGCAGCAAGCAACATGGATTTCGGACGGCATTTTCCTGCGTCTCCAACTTGCTCGAGTCCCTGGACTTCTGGACAGAGGCCTGTGAGGAGGACACTCCTTGTGATGCCGTCTTCATGGACATCCAAAAGGCCTTCGACTCTGTTGACCACGAAATACTTGTTAACAAACTGGCTAGCTTTAGCATTTGTGGACAACTTTACAACTGGTTTCGTGAATATCTACATAACAGACGTCAGCGCGTTGTAATTAATAATGTTTTCTCAAGCTGGTCCCCAGTGACCAGTGGTGTTCCTCAGGGTACTGTGTTAGGCCCACTGCTTTTCCTGATTTTTATTAGTAACATGCCAGATTGTATCCGCTCTTTTTGTAATTTATTTGCCGATGACCTTAAAATCTGTAGAAAACTCAGGTCTCCAAATGACGTTCAGTCATTGCAGGAAGACCTTAACAATGTGCAAGCTTGGGCTAATAGTAATAAGATCACCTTCAATGTGGATAAATGTGAGGTACTCCACATTGGGTACAACAACGCGCATCAGGAATATTCCCTGAATGACAAAATTTTACCTACGGCGAAGCAAGTGAAAACTCTAGGAGTTGTTATCACTAAAAATCTTAAATCTAGTGCTCAGTGTCTTGCAGCAGCAAGAAAAACTAACTCTGTTCTTGGTCAGATTCGAAGCCACTTCTCGTATCTAGATATTGAAACCTTGCGTACACTCTACACCGTTTATATCCGCCCACATCTTGAATTTGCTGTTCAGGCTTGGAATCCTTACCTGGCGAAGGACATCCACATCCTGGAAACTATTCAACGACGTGCAACTCGCCTTTTGCCATCACTGCGTACCCTTACCTATGAAGAGAGACTTAAACTTAAACTCACTACTCTTGTTGAGCGCAGAAACAGGGGAGATCTACTGCAGGTTTTCAAGATTGTGCGTGGCTTTGAAGGTGCCGACCTCCGTGATTTATTTAGTGCTGCCCCACCTGTTGGGACCAGAGGTCACAGGTACAAGCTGCAAAAGCAGTACGCGAGACTTGACGTACGGAAGTACTTTTTTTCAAACCGCACAGTACACGCCTGGAACAACCTCCCGTCTCATGTTGTTGATGCTCCCAGCTGTAATTCTTGGAAAGAACGCTTTGATCGATTGTAGTTCCCCCCCCTCCCCAGCCATTTAAGCTTGCTTTTGGCTGTGTATTTTATATTATTATTATTATTATTATCTCACCAGTGATTGCAGAATGATGGAGAGGTCCCAATCAGGGAAGACACAACGAGTTGCCAGACGTTCAATTTCAAAGGATTTGATTAGAGAAGAGATCCGATAGTCGTCAAGTAGGCTGTTACTGCCTGCAGCCTTAAAGACGGAATTCAGTGCCAACCGGTAAACCAGAATTGTTGATCCCTTCAATCCTTCTTTGAAGAGATCGTTGAGGAATCTCAGTAGGTCTGATAGAGGGGGGGGGGGGGGGAGGCAGGATTGACTTACCCTCTGTCACACCAACCATTTTGACCAGTGGCTGTCATAGATTCTGTTGCTGAGTCCCTGATGGCTTTACTGGCAATGAGAGTTGCTTGTTCATCACGAATTCCAGCCGTTTTGAGGGGTATGATGATAGTAGCCACCCGTGAAGGTTTAGCGCTGGTGTTTGGGTGGAGTTTGGTTCCTTTTCGTTGTGATAGCAGATCCGGTATTTGAATTAGACTTCTTGGAGTGTCGATTATGAGACTTAGAAGCTGAGGAAACCATGCTGCTGATGGTTCCAGTTTGGAGCGATCAGTAGAAATAGGCCTTGGGACAGAGTTATTTTCTCTAGGACCTGAGGGAGCAGCTTGACGGAGTTTTTACATAATTCCACGACCGTGGAAAATTATCACCTTTCCAAAAACGTTCAATAACACATTCTGTCTAAGAGTAAAACGTTGGTTACAGAGTGTAGGTTCCATTTTGTATCATGGAATTTCGTGGAATTTTAGGTTTGCAGTGGAAAATGTCACATTTCGTGGAATTCCGCTTAATTTGAAGTTATTTAAGGCTACGAAAAAAAAATTAGTTGTTTCTCAGGCCCTGCCTGGTGGTCATATTTGCCCCTTGTCGATGCTTTTTATTTGCTAGTTCAAACTAAATTTATTACCGTTACAAGGAAAAGCAATTCAGTTAGCTGAAAATAAGTTATTTTAGCATAAATTAACCACTTTCAGCTCCGTAAAATAAGTGTTTTGCAAGTTTTTCCATAAAATTAAAATGCAAGTGTTTTGAGCAGTTGAAAGTAAGACTTGAGTTACTTCTAATAAAATAAAAAGTAAAATAAAAAGCCTGGTGGCCTGGTTACTTTTTGAATGAAAATACCCGAGAAACAAACTTATTTCTTTTCACGGCCTAAGGTTTTCCAGCAGTAATTTAAAAGAAATTGAGATTTACAAATTTTTTTTTAAACGCCTGTTCGGATACGCGCGAAAGGAATGTTGACAGGAGTGTTCTAGTGGTTTCGTATCTTATACTTCCGGTTTCGTTTTCACGCGCATGCGTTGTGACGTCACTGCCGGCTTCTAGCTGCTTCGCTGCTGCACCTACTCGTGGAATTAACCGATTTTATCGTGTAATTTTGCATTTTGACCATCGCGGATTGCGGCACGGAAAAATTCCGTCCCTGTTCACGAGTGGCTTTCAGTCAGCTCTGCTGGGTGTTGTTGGAGCTACCATCTGTTGGTGGAGGTGGTCTTGGAAAGGGAGGATTGCCATTGAGCGTCAAGTTGATAGTTAAACTTAGGCGTGGCAATTTTTCAATTTGGCTGTAGGGTGGCACCTGCACATTCATCAATGAGATGGTATCTTCTATGCAATGTTGGAAGGCAAGGGACTCAAGGGCACGGAGGCGTGCCTCCTGAGCGAGTTGGATTTAAGCGAGACTTTGGCTCCATCCCAATTGAACCTGTGCATGGCCTCCATTTTGTAGAGCGCGATGGCATTACGTTTGTCGTCTTCAGTTACTTGCGCGTGCTCACCAACCCTGACGCAATCTCACCATTTAGTCTCTCCTACATATCCTTTTGGACACTATCCACATGGAACCCAGTGGAATACCTCTCCTGGTATTGGACAGCTTCTTCACTTCGCCCACATTGGAACAGCATTCCTTCTCTACATCACATTGTTCTTCGCTTTGTACAGGTCTGTCATCATGGGGAACTGCCTGTTCAGGTGGAGGTCTTTGTTTTAGCTCTAGTTTGGTACAGTAGCTGTGTTTCACTCACAGGGGCTTGTCATCTGTCGTACACACGATGCATGTTTATACACATAATGAAAGGGGTGAAACCAGCCAGAAGTCCTAACGTAGAACAATACGTACCTATTGAATTGTATGCTCACGTGCTATTACCGTAAATCACCTATTAAAGGCCCAAGGGCGGCTAAAATTAATTCGATAAAAAAGTGGAGGGGCGTTAACAAGGCTAAAACAAAATTTATGACCTAACATATTTTTTGGGGTGGCCGTTTAGGCCTAAATCCATCACGATATAGTAGATTATTCCCATCGTGGTCTGGGTTCAATCTAGCATTAACACAATCTTTTTTTTTTTTTTGTGAATCGGAAAATTGATTAAGAGTTTACCGAACCAACGTTTTATCCCTTTAAATCTTGATTGTTCTGCAGAAAAATTAACGAAAATATTCAAAAATTTAACGAAATCAACATTTAATCCAACACTATTCACGGGAGCATTTGTAATCACGGAAAAGTCGGCAATATTAGGCCTATGCGATCGATCATTGATGTGTGCAATATAGATTCCGTCTAGTGAAAACGCTTTACCTTTTTCCCATTTATTCTCAAATTTAGTTTGTTAGATCGTCCTCCTTCCAATATCTAACATAATTCAAAGTTAAAACTAATTTTTAACCTTCAAAGCACAAACCTCCAAAACAGACAACGTGATTCACCACTGGAAAATGCGTGTGTTGACATTTATCACCATAGAGTTATATACTGTTGTCCAAAACGGAAGTTCTGGCGGAAATAGACGCGTAGGTTTGGACCCTCGCCCCAGTAGTGGACGCGAAGTGGAGGACGCGTCAAGACCGCGTAAGCGCTTGAAACATCCGGTCTACCGCGTCCGTTATGACGTTACTCCGGTTGGCGTTTTCCGGTCGTGAATCGCGTGTCTGTTTTGAAGGTTTTGTGATGGTTAAAAATTAGTTTTAACTTTGAATTATGTTGATATTGGAAGGAGGACGATCTAATAAACTAAATTTGAGAATAAATGAGAAAAAGGTATAGCGTTTTCACAAGACTGAATCCATATTACTCACACCAATGATCGATCGCATAGGCCTAATATTGCCAACTTTTACGCGATTACAAATGCTCCCGTGAATCGTGTTGAATTAAATGTTGATTTCGTAAAATTTATGAATCTTTTCGTTAATTTTGCTGCAGAACAACCAAAGATTTAAAGGGATAATATGTTGATTTCTTTAAACGTTTGAAGCTTTTAGTCAATTTCACGATTGACTAAAAAAAAAAAAAAGATTAAAGGGGGGGGGCATTAATAAAGCTACTATACGATTTCTGACCTTAAGGCATTTTTGGGGGGTTTATTAGGCGATTTACGGTATAATCACGGGAACTCGTGCTGAATATCTTTATTGATAACTTGTCTCGCATTTGAAGTCGTTATTTGAACCACTACGTTGTCCAGAGCGATCTGAGAAGCATTTTAGCATAGAAGCAAAAGCCCTGGCCATTTCCGGAAGTTAAGACTGCAGCAGCAAACAATAAACCTGTTATAACAATACTATTGTCAAGGTTCTTCAAGAAACAATGCATTTAAAAGTGATTGTTTATAACGATAAACCTGATATAACATTCTACTTCCAAAGATCATTGCATATCGTTATAAAGAGGTTTCACTGTGTATAAAATAAAATAGTTATGACGATGTTTAAAAGCTCACTCTGAACGTGCTGGCTGCACTGCAGTGAAGCCAATTGTGGAGAAGGCTTCCACTCCCATGCTTTTAAATATCGTCATAACTATTTTATTTATTATCCGATTTTGAATCTGTTGGTTGGTCAAATTTTTCTGCTTGCGTCCAACTTTCTGATTTACGCTTCTGCCTATCATATCTCGTTGGGAAGATAGGACGAGGAAAACTTTGAAATTTCAAATCAAGGTTATTCCTTTTTTCTCGTGTAAACATCCCCCATCACACCCATCATTTTATTTCTATCATTGGGCCACGGAAAAAAAATTGTTTGGTTTACGGGCGAGGTAGCAAATTGAAGCACCAGGCAACCTGGAATTTTATTTTATTTTTTATTTTATTTAACTTACCACATTTCTTTGACATTTATCTAGATGAAAGCCAAAAGAGAGTGCAGTCAGCCTAAAAAAGTATAATATTCTGCTAATATGTTACTCATGTGATCTATTATTAAAAATATTTTAGTTTTTGCCAAATAACCTCTTAGTGGTTTGAGCTAAAGGTTTGAAATTTGCACCACTGGAACGCTCGTTTCGAGCCGGTGAAAATGGTATACTGGAGTGTCAAAAACGGTCAAAATTTGGCGAAAATATGATTTTTAGCAAGTGGACCAAGATTCGGATAAAGAATTTTGACCCGTGATAATTTAAGACACCCGCACATACCTGTAAACCAACCAAACAATTAACTTTGCATGGCCTTATTATTCTCTCAGTAGTCGTTCACAGGATATATACAGGGTGATCCAACTAAAGTTACGAGCCAATTAATTAGAGAATAATGATGATAGAAATTCAATGATGGGTGATGGGGGATGTTTACTCGAGAAAAAAGGAACGACCTTGAATTGATATTTCAAGGTCATCCTCGTGCTATCTTCCAAACGAGATACGATACGGCAAAAAAGTAAATTTGAAAGTTGGACGCAAGGAGACAATATGACCAACGGAAAAAAAAAAACAGATTCAAAAACTGATAAATAAAATACTTACGATGATGTTTAAAAGCTAACTCTGAACATGCTGGCTACACTGTAGTGAAGCCAACTTCTCGGCAGTTCACCCATTCACGCTGAAGCTGACAGTCGCCCAAGCGAGTGTATCTGGACACGGGGAGACAAACTGTTTAAGCTGCTTGTTTCTGTGGATGGCAAATAGGTCCATCCATGGCTTCCTCCACTTCAGCAAGATTGACTGGCAAATCTTAAGGATGTTTTGTCATGCATGACCGTGTCATGGGCACGTCATGTGTGATCATGGCACAACATGACATCACAACATTACATGACGTGACCGTAACACGACATGCTCATAATGTGACATGACCATGCCATTACAAGACTATGACATGCCCATAACAGGGCAATTATACTTAAAAACCATTCGACACATTTTCGTCCGTTTCGTCTTCTGCAAACTCGGGGAAAAGGTACTGTGCACATTTTCACCAGCACCAGCTACACATTTTTCACCAGAATCTGCTACACTTCGTTTAGCCACTAAAATCTTGTGACTTGGTGCCGATTCTCTAATCGACACACTGTCTTCCCCCGGCAGTAAGCCAACACCAAACGAACAACCCGGAGACATGGCCTTGGTCAAGGTCATTGACTCCTGTTGCTGCTAGGCGACACGGCGTCGTCTGCCATCTTGCATTTCTTGGCTAACAGAGCAAACCGCTTTTTTAGCTGCCGCTGACACTTTTGACAACATAGCCTCTAAATCTTCTTTATCTCTAGTGCAAAATTCTTCCAGAAGTGAATGTACTGAATAATACTGGCTGAAACCGTATTCCCTGACAAAGTAGTCTCAATCAAGTCACTATGTACAACCTGTTCATTGACATTGTGCAGATACCGGCAGTCCGAGGGGCTGTGGTTGAACTTCTGTCCGAAATGGCTTTCCAATGATATTGGGTATAATGTACGCTTGCATAGGTCTTGCTTTTGGTCAGAGCGCTTCCATGTTTTTTTCTATCACCACGATCTCATCCTCTGAATGTTATAAAAATATTTCACAAGGCTGAAGACAGAAAATCGCATGACCTGGACCTCTACAGACGGGGCGACGATCGCCTAGGGTTTTACGATGTTTGCACTGCATGACAAATGAGTTGGACATCTCGACAATTCTAACAGTACTCACTAACTACCTTAACCCTATTCCTCCTGAGCAAAAGAGCACGAGCGTCTACGATCGTACCAGAAACTGAAAATAACGAGGAGCATTGTTGGTCCGCCAACATCAGGAGAGGCTGGTTTTAGCACCATTGTCTTTATTATTGGGAATAGCATTAAACGAATTTAAGCTATAATTTAAAGGTTAGTATTTTAAGGAAAGTGAAAACATCAATACCTACCTCTTGCCTTTTCGAATCCATATTCCAGAATACCAAGGTTGCGTCTTCTCCTGATGAGATCAGCTGTTTTGATGCAGAAGCGTAACATAAGGCAGTGACTTTATTGCTAAAACATACATAAACAAAGGCATGTCAACACCACATTTAATTTACAATTTGAACCCCCCCCCCCAACCACCAAATAAAACCGACAACAGTTAAACCACATCAGTGCACTCCTACAACAATGGACTTCCAGAGACTTTTAACCAACAATGCAGCTAAAGTGGTTTAGAATTTTAATCCTACTAAACCTCTTTATTTTCTAAGACGCAATTGACAATTAACAGTTTTGACAAACACAATGCATCAGAGGCAATGCCGAAACCGAAACCTGCAGATAATGGGAAATGATCTTGCGAACCAAGGGTTTATGCACTGAAAAAAAAATGCTTGCAGGCTAATTCATCACAGCTCGCCTAACGGAAGTAGCAGACGACAGCATGCAGTTGAAAGGAACAGGCAGAATTACCGACGCACACGCTGTTTGTGTGAACGGATAACAGTGATGCCTTAGTCAAAAAATGACGAGTGTGCTGTCCCACCTTTCTGGTCAAGCAGTTGCCAGTGTCGTTACTGCATTTCAGCCACTCTCTTGTTTAGAGCTGCTAACTCCTGTCGCATAGCCACTAATGCTACCACGTCTTCTCTCTTGTTTCCTGCCTCTTGTGCATTAGCATGATAATTTCTTATGGGTAGCCGAATTTGAGGTAGATGAACTTATGAGTTGTGGAAAGGATTGATGTTGTGGGTAGTAGAAGCGGTCATGGCTTGGCTTGCTATCGAAAGGTCGATGGATGACTCCGATGTTTCAAGATTTTTTCAAGTACTAGGGAGCTGTTTCCTTCTAAAGGATGCTGGAAACATGATGCCCAATGCTGCTAAGTGTTTTCTAAACCACCCATTGTCCAATTTTCAGGGCGTGTGAGGTCAACGCCCGGTGAAGTTTGTAGACGTTTCGTTGTGCAACCTCTGTTTTTACCGACACTTGTAGCGACTCGTTGTTGATTCACATTATCTCCAACATACTAGAAGTGAAAACCAGCAACTGCTGAGTGATGCACTTTCGATTCATGACAGATACACGGAGTTAAACAAAAATTATAAACAGCACAAGTGAACAACAGCACGGGCACCATCACAACTTTTGAGTTTACAAGTTTTTTTTTAAGTCACATAATAGTCACAAAATGAGAAACGTGTAATATGTGGACATTTAATTACGATGTTTTAAGACCAATTGGTGTATCTGATACTTACTGGTGTCCTTGTAACTCAAATGCTGTACCCTGTTGACTACCAATGTCCCATACAATAATAGATTGGTCAAAACTACCGGAGAACAGTAAACGTTTGTCGGGATCCCATGCTAAACATCGAATACTGCCTGCAACAAAAAATGAATGAGATAAGTATAACTGTCGCTCTAGAAAAAATAATTGATAATTGTAAAAAATAATTGATAATTGTAAGAGCTGGCACATGCACTATACAACTGTAACAGTTAAGTTGTTTCAATTAACATTATAATTTATCCATAATTGCAAATGTTGTACCATTCCCAGCACCAGTACCGTAGCGATATCATGGTACTATGACTGACACCCAAAAATTTTACAGGTATTCGTGCTAAGGATGCACCGATGTGATAAAATGCCGATACCGATGTCAGATTCCGATGTTGAAAAAACATCGACCGATGTCAGATTCCGATGTTGAAAAACATCGGCCGATATCCGATTCCAATATTTTGTTGTCCGATGTTTAAGAAAGTAAAGCAAAACTAAGTAGTTACATTTTTCATGTAGTCAAAAATAATTAAGAGGATTCCAGTCAAAAATAATTAAGAAGATTCCACGAAAAGTTAAAAAATGAATTAATAAATTGTGGCTATTCGATGTTTTAACATCTGCTGTCTAAAACCGATGCCGATGTTCCGATGACCGATGTAGCCAAAAAAAGCCGATTTCCGATGTCCGATTCCAACATCGGTACATCTGTAATCCGTGCAGCATTAATCGTTAAGCTGATCACATATCAAAGTGTTTTTCTCTGTACTGTTTACAGTACTGCACCAAGTCACAATAAAAACGAAAAACACTTTTATCACATTCAAATAACAGTCTACTTAAATTTTCGAGGAAAAAATAACCGTTCCTCTTCTTAACAAGTTCACTTCTTAGCAGAGAACGTTCGATAACACATTCGCGCTATGTTTTAATTTAAATTTTCCTTTATATTTACTTTAAACTTTAAAACATGAAGTGAGTGTGTGGTTGAACATTCTCCGCTGCGAAGTGAACTTCTGAAGAAGAGGAACGGTGATTACTTACTCGAAAGTTTAAGGAGACTGTTGGTGAAACCGATTTGAAGGTGATAAAACTGTTTCTCGTTTTTATTAATGATCTATTTTTTTTTTATTTGGGTTTTATTTCTATATTAAAGGAAATATAAATACAGTTAGGAAATAAGTTTAGTATTGTATGTAGTATTAAAAGCATTAAAACCAAATACTGTAATTACCAAACAGGAGTTAAAAAGGAAAAACTGCCAACAAATTTTGTAAAATTGAATCATAATTTTTTTTTTAATATTGCAATCGATCATTTATTACTTCCCACTGCAGTTCTGTGATGAAAGAATGACTAGTTGAAATTTTACGACTGGTGGCCTAGAGTAAAAAAAGCAAATTACATTTCTCAGCCTGCTTATTTAATAAAAGTGAAGATTGTCCCAAAGAACTTGTTCTCGTCAGGAGTGGGATCCTTCCCTTTGCCTACAGCGCGTTTTTATTACCCCACCAGCTCATTAACGCAAAATATTGCGTCATTTCCGCCTCTACCCCACTTCCCTCTCCCCTGCTCGCGTTCACTCACTCTTTTCTTGCTGTGAATGCTCGATTCTGTGCTGGGAGGTGTTGTTTGTAACACAGTTTGGTCGGATTCTTCTCAGAGAACTTAATTCTCCTGACGAGAACAAGTTCTCAGGGAAAATCTTCCTTTCCTTTTCGCAGAATTCTCCTCACTGTGTTACAAGATTGGGGTAGATTAGGTTAGGAAGCAGTGCACTTACTCTCATCAATCATCCTGTACCTACACCCCAGACCACCCAGGGACCCCACTCATCCGCCACCTCGGCGTCCATATATGGGTCCCAGAGGAGGGCCCCCGAGCTCCTCAAGGCATACGATCCCTCGATGGCCTAGGCCAATAGTCGGACGAACCAGGCTGCACACTGCCAGTTCGGTGTCACCAGTATTCACTCTATCAACGACGAGCTTGTCCACGCAACGTCCTATTAAAAGAAAACACGGGGGGAGGGGAGGTACGGAAGAACGGGTCCCAGTTTACACTGAACGCATCCATAAACTCTGCCCCTAGGCATCGTCCCTACGACCCAAAACGTTGCAATTGGGCCGTCGCTTCTGATGCGAACAAATCCACGTCTGGCGTACCAAACCACCTACAAATCTTCTGGAACGCCACAGTACACAATCGGAAGTCAAATCTGTCCCAGAAATTTCGTAACAGACCATCCGCTGTCACATTCAACTTCCTCGGTACAAATGTCGCCTGTACCTCACAACCCAGCTGACTTCTACGCTGCTCTTGGCTACTGACCATGGCATTTAGCGTCTGGGACTTCGTCCCCCCCCCCCTTGATGATTCACGTACGACACGGCCACCACATTATCCGAAAGGATTCGTAAAGACACGTCCCCTGACCAGGTCTCCAAATACGTCTAGCGCTTTTAGCATAGCCAATAATTCCCTCGCATTGTATGCAAAGCAGCCTCCCCAGGCTGCCACCTTCCCTGCACTTGCAAATCCCCTGTGGCCGCTCCCCAGCCCATGTCCGAGCGTCCGTTGTCACCACTACTGCCGCCTCCACCGACACCCAGGATTTTGCTACCACCGGGTGACTCGAGAGTCTTCGTCCACCAGTTCAAATCCTCGCAAGAGGCTTCCGCCGTGCTCCTCCGCACGACACCAGGTCGTGTTGCCACAACGTGTGTGCAACTTGCCATTCTCAACAGCACACAACAAACTTTCTGCTACGCCCAACAACCTTTGAAGCTCCTTAACAACCGTGACCGGGTTCCGTTGCAGCGCTGCAACAATTGTAACATACGAGTTTGTTTCTCAGGTGGTAGCACAAAACGGGCTGATTTTAGAGCCAATGTCATACCCAAAAACTGCACAGCCTGTGACGGTACCAGAACACTCTTTCCGTAATTTACGAAAACACCTAACTTCCGCAAGGTTTTCAATGCGCACGGCATCCGCGCACCGGCAGCAGACGGACCTATCACCGCAAAGTCATCTAGGTAAATGAAATCAACACACCGGCCCGGCGTAAGAAGCGCCTCGCCACTGACATACGTTTCACAAAAGTACCCGGGGCTGAAGCCAAACCAAATGGCAGCACACAAAAGCGGTATAGACAACCCTGCCAAGAAAACATTAACAACCGCCGCGCATCGTCTTTTATTGCCACTGCATAATACGCTCGAGACAGATTGATGGTAGCCATCCACCACCCTGGCTGTAAATGCTCCATTACCCTCGTTAGTATCTAAGTAGCACTCTCTTACCACTACAAACTCGTTCAAGCCTTTCAGGTTCAAAATTATCCTGATCGATCCATCTGGCTTTGCCACTGACAAAATTGGGGCAACAAATCCCACGTTCCCGTTTTTGACCCTCTCAATTACTCCTTGAGCTAAGACCTCGCACAATTTTGGGGCAATCTCTTTCGCATCGACACGTAATGGCGGTCTCGCCGAAACCGCCCTCAAGGGTGGCGTATTTCCCAACTCTTAGACCAGCTCCATCTACAATATCCAACACCGCCGGCGACGCCCCAATGGCCCCTCAAACTCCCAGCACGCCATGTGCTCATTATTTTAAGCTCTGTCCTAGCTTTTGTTCTCAAACAATCCAACCGCACACATAAAGTTTTCTACTCACGTTCGGTATAGCCGATGCTTCTGCACGCCCTAGCGTACCGCATCGCTTCCCCCCCCCCCCAAAAAAAAATTTTTTTTAAACCGAGCCATTCTTACTTTTCATCACCACCACCAATGACTTTTTCTACAGTCCGCCACTCGCAGTTCCTTTCGGTTTGGTCAGTTACTGACTCCGGCAATGGGTTTTACATATGAACACCCAACCGCATGTTTCTTTCACTATCTCCTCGTTACTCCCAAAATTCAGCTACGCAAACCAAAAATAAACACTACGAACCTGATACTCCGTACTAAACCACTGCCGAAACGTTCTCAAGACGCAATTATATCCAGGTGCGGACGTAATTGGCCGGCCTAACAGGCCGCCACGTTTTACGTTCCCGCAAAATTTGCCGTCGCTATGCCAGCTGCCATCTTAATACTCTCCAACCAGTCTCGATAGAAATACTCACCACCAACCGTGTAGCCTCGTAGCCACGCTGCTTGCTTGGAAAGACGGCGCACTTCAGTTCAACTGTGAAAACGATCGTTCGAAACGAAGTTCTTAGTAATTCAACAATCTTACCTCAAGATTTTCTGACTGCACGCGCCAGCAGCAAGAAGAAGAGTGAGTGGACGTGAGCAGGGAAGAGGGAAGTAGGGTAGAGGTGGAAGTGACGCAATATTTTGCCTAAATGACAGCGTTAATGAGCTGGTGGGGTAATAAAAATGTGCCGTAGGCAAAGGGAAGGATCCCAATCTTGTAACACAGTGAGGAGGATTCTGCGAAAGAGAAATTCTTTTCGTTTGGTGCTTTTATTGTGCACACGATGCAACAATAACTTGCACACACAATAATACATTAGGATTAATTGCAACTTCAATCTAAATAGTATCGGATAAAGGAAATTACTAATGCTTCGTAGCTTAAAAAGTTGTTGGGCTATAGCTTGAATGGGTTAGGAATTATCTTAACTGGTATTCAGTTTGGTAACATTCACAAAGGTCTTCTGTTCAGTAAAATCAGCATCAACGATCACTTCGGTAAGGGATCAGTTCGATATGACAGTAATTTTTCACTGATAACTCTGAATCAGTACGCCCTTACGTAATAATATTGGTGGTTTACTGTTCAAAATTACCAGAAGCCCGTTTTAATTCAGTCAGGAACTTCAAGCGTGATAATTGAAAAATAGAATGAACATTTTGGTTTCTTTTTTGCTTAAAACATACTGAACCTGATAATTTAGCATTACATTGTCCTCAATTAATGTCTCCCTGGAGGTTTTAAGTTGCTTGTAGACGCCTGCTTGCATTACCCTCAGCGCATGCGCAGTCCTCTCTATATAAGCGAGAATGTGGATGGTTTCGGCATTCATTTTCCTCTCAATCTGTCAGGCGGTGACTCGAGAGGGGAGGTAGGGCGGGCTTAGGTTAAGTATGTTTTAGACAAAAAAGAAACCATTTTTAGCTGGCCTGGCTGGGGGCCGGCAAAATATTCTTTCTTTGTTTGCCAAACATATTAACCTGATAATTTAGCATTATCAGCAGACCTAGTCAAACGTGGTGGCGGGCACTGATCTAACGGGGCGCCCTGGGTTGCAAGCAGGCTTCCCCCAAAATTTTATTTAAAAAATTTGGACTTTGTTCAGAACAGTTTGTTGAAACAGGAATTTGGATTTCTTCCGTAGGGATTGGTGGCCCTGAAAAGGATCGTTGTTTATGAGGGTCTTACTTCCTTCTATGGGTGGCTTGCTTCCTTTTATGGATGGCTTCTTTCCTTCTATGGGATGGCTTGCTTCTGCTTCGTTCTGATTGTGCTTAAGGGGGGTTGACCACAGTTCTGGCTGCGACGATTGGTCCCAGCCGGTGTAGTCCCTTTTCTTCTCTTGACATGTTTCTCAGGTAGTGTGAGGTGAATGTCGTTGAATGTCGTCAGGAAGCGGTTTGTAGAGTTTCTTCTATTGGGGTGGCGTTGTGAAGTGATCATGAAGTGGAGATTGCTCTAACCTCGTGCGCTGTTGCTCTCTCCCTGCTTAGGTTGGCTTTGTCGTATGCAATGTCGATCGTTTTCTTAATCCAGCAGGAAATCATGGCAGCTGAAGTTTCCCCTGTTCTAGCCACGAATGAGACGAGCAGCAATAGGCAGCGACTGTTGTCTTGATATTCCTTCGAGACGTGGGGTCAGCCACGGTGGAGACAAGCAGCAAGAGGTGCAAACGTCTTCCGTCATGGACCTTCACTCAAAACGTGGGTCTTAGCCACGAGTGAGACGAGCAGTACTGGACAGCAACTGTTGGCTTGATTTTCGCTCGAGATGTGGGGCCAGCCATGTGGCCAAGTGGCAAGAGGTGTAAACGGCTTCCGTCTTGGATCTTCACTCAAAACGTAGGTTTTAGCCATGAGTGAGTTGAGACGAGCAGTAGTGGGCAGGCGCTGGTAGCTTGGTTTCCACTTGAGACGTGGGATCAGCCACGGACGAGACAAGTAGTAGGAAACGCAGATATCTTCCAGCTTGACTCTTCACTCGAAACGAGGTTTTTTAGCCACGAATGAGACGAGCAGCAGTGTGGGCAGCAACTGATGTCTTGATTTTCGCTCGAGACGGTCGAGACTACTGGCAAGAGGCGCAAACGGCTTCCGTCTTGGATCCTCACTCAAACGTGGGTTTTAGTCACGAGTGAGATGAGCACTGAGCAGCAGTAGACAGCAGCCGTTGGCTTGATATTTGTTGCAGATGTGCGGTTAGTCATGGTCGAGACAAGCAGCAAGAGGCGCAAACGTCTTCCATCTTGAATCTTCACTCCATACGTGGGTTTAAGCCACGAGTGAGGCGAGTAGTAGTGGACAGCAACTGTTGGCTTCATTTTCGCTCGAGACATGGGGTCAGCCACGGTGAAGATAAGCAGCAATACGTGTAAATGGCTTCGCATTGGTTTGCTTAAAACGTGGGTTGTAGCCACGAAAAAGACGAGCAGCAATGGGCAGCAACCGTTGTCTTGATTCCCGTCCCTCCAAGTTCCATGGAGGGCTGATGGCAGTCGCCGTGGTATGCGTTTGCTTTGCATCGCTTGCTTTGCTTGATTACTTTGCTTGCTTGCTTTGTTTTGCTTGCATGCTTCGTTTGCTTTGCTTGCTTGCTTTGTTTGGCTTGCTTGCTTTGCTTGCTTGCTTTGCTTTGCTTGCTTTGCTTTGCTTGCTTGTTTTGCTTGCTTTGCTTCGCTTGCTTGCTTGCTTTGCTTGTTTGTGTTTGCTTGCACCGTGCTTGCTTTGCAGTTGCTTTGCCCTTGGTAAGCGTCTGCTGTTAAGGATGGGAAGGTGACGGAACGAGCTGGACGTCTCCGGCGGAAAGACATTCCTATGGACGGCGACATGGGCAACCCGGGCGTGAGGAAAGAGATGGCTGAAAGGACGAGTAGGCCGAAAGGAAAGCCTCTTTGTTGATGGCTATGTAGGGATCCCCGGATAAAAATCAAATTCGTATTCGAGAAGAGTGCTTGGCTTGCCGACGATGCTCTCCCAAGGCTGAGTGGGTGGGAGGAGGTGGAGTGACTTGGCTGTTTTGAGGCAGAGCGTCAACTTCTTCGTTGGTGACAAAGGCAACCTGGTCTGGGCCGGCCGCCCAGCGGTCGTTGTAAGCGGGTGGTGGTGAAGTAGTTGAAACACAGCCGTGATGGTGATGGCCGAAAGGAATGAAAACCAAATTAATGGCCTCAGAGCGCAGCCGTGATGGAGATGGCCAAAAGGAATGGAAACCAAATTAATGGCCTCGGAGCACAGCCGTGATGGTGATGGCCGAATGAATGAAAACGAGATTAGTGTGCGAAGAAGAGTGCTTTGGCTTGCCGTCGATCCTCTTCTAAGGCCGAGCGGGCGGGAGAGGCGAAGGTGCATTGGCTGTCTTGAAGCGGGGAGTCCTCGGCGTCGTTGGTGACATGGGTATCCGGGTCTAAGCCGGTCGCCCAGCGGTCGTCGCGGACGGGCGGTGAGGGAGTGGTAGAGAGCATCACAACTGAAACTCGAGCGATGGCCGAAAGGCGTTCCAAGCTGAGTCATCTTCAGCGATGGCCATTGTGATGATGGAGAGCAAAAGAAATGAACACTAGATTCATGGGTGATAGAAAAGCGTTTTGGCTTGCCGTAAATCTTTTTCCAAGGCCGGGAGGTGGTGACTAGAAGTGGAGAGTCAACTTCGACGTTGGCGACATGGGCAACCCGGGATAAGCCGGCCGCCCAGCGGTCGTCGCGGACGGGTGGAGGTCGGTAAGAGCACAGCATCCAAAGCTCTAGGGATGAGTGAAAGGAGAACGTCATTGGCGGGAGCCATCGGGATGCTGATGACAGAAAGCAAAAAACCAAAGTCTTCAACGACGTAGGTGGAGCTGTAAAACCCCGGCCCTGGATTTGCCTTTTGACGATTGCTTTGTTTGTTAGGAGAAGTGAAATTTCTGACGAGGTGGAGTGCGAGACTGGGGCCGTGTAGTTCCACGGAAGGCTTGTTGCGAGCGGTGCATTCGAGAGCAAGGTAGGCCGAAAGCCTTCTTTATGATTGCAAGGACTTCGGGGTTGTGCGAAAGGGATTTCCAGGCTGGGTAAAAATGGTGGAGTCTCGCGCCGACTGGGAAGCGAGAGAACTGGTGACAGTCATTGCTAGCGATGTAAGTTGTGGTCGCCGGGAGAAAAGTAGTGGCTGCGGCGGCGAGGAGTTGCGGCGTGCTTCTAGTTGAAGCGCTGGTTGGAGCGTGAGCGAGGCTGTCGGTCAGGCCAAAAGGACTGCGTCTTGTTGGAAGAGCTGTCATTGCATGCGGCGTTTGAGGAAGCCGGTAGTTTCTCGGGAGAAGGACGGGCGCTCTGGCCCTTGTTTGGTTTAGATGACCGAAAGGCCGGCTTGTCTTGTCGGAAAGGCTTAGGTTTGCGCGAGATATCCACATGAGGCGCAAGCGTCGGGATCAATCCGTGAAAAAGTGTGTCGGACTCGTGAAGCATTTGATTGTGTAGACGATGTCAGGCTGATTCGTTAAGATTGTGTGCAGATTTAAGAGCAGCTTCCCTTAAAAGTAGTGTGTTATTGAATAACGCCCATGTGGCCCAGTTTGGGGAGTGGAATGTTGCAAAACTTGTTTTTTTTTTGTGGAAAAGCTGGGAAATGAGGGAGGACAGAATATGAATTTCTTCGGGGCTTGCATCAACCGAAAGCTTCTCACAAAGAGCGTTGACTGCCGTGTTTAGAATGTCGGCTTGTGAAGCGGCTCGTAAGCTTCGGCGTAAGCACTTGTCATTGTCAAACATGGCAAAAGAAGGCACCTTAACTCTTTAGAGATGGTGAGGGCTGACCCGAAATCCAGCTTGACTTCACTGCCAAGAATTCACATTCACGGTAAGTGTCAAAGTTCTTAGGGTTGGTTGTGCCGTCACCGTGTGGCCGAAAGAAACTTGATTCGCGGCCACGCCGTAGTGCAAGGGGGGGGGGGGGGGGCTGTGTCGAGCAACAAAGGTTCACCTTTGCCCAAGAGAGCCGCCGTTGTGAAGCAGGCAAGTGAGAAGGGTTATTGATTGAACTAAAAGGCCACGGGGTTTTGCATCCTTATCACGGAGGGTGAAGCCAAAGTCGGTTTAAAGTCTTCTGTTTATTACTGGAGCGTCCGCAGACTCTTATGGTTTATATACGAAATTAGTCTGGGACTGTGTCTTACACTGTTTTAAGAAAAGATGCCAGGGGGATGGGCGGAACGTCAGTGTTGTCCGAAAAATGAATGTGTTTTGCGGCAAGCGTTTGAGACGTCTGGGCTTGGTGCAAAGCGGAGGGAATCGTTACGTTAGGGTTGACCAAAAGGGTAGATGAAAGCTTGCGCTTCTCAGCAGTAGGGTCGGAGATGTGCGAAAGGCGTTACGGCTTTCATGGCTCGTTGTAGACGCAACCCACTCTTGTGTGTTAGCCCGGAGCACGGATGAGGTGCACGACGGGGGAGGCATTGGCGTCTTGTCGGCATAGTGGCGAAAAACAGAGTCGACGAGGTTGTGGAGTTCGCTGCAAGTTACGTTGTGTTCCCTGCGGGATGATTTAGACGATAAATCGAGTGTGGAGTTGTTGACCGAAAGGCCCGAAGAAATGAAGCTTCACGGAGTGTCCGTTTGGCGTCCCGGAAAAGCGCTTTAGCATGTCTTACATCTTCTGCCAAGACCGAAAGGTCGAGAAGAGGCGGAGTGCGTTGGCCGTCTTGTGTAACGGAGAGTCGTTGCCGTCGTTGGCGATATGCACGTCCCGTTCAGCACCGGGCACGCAGCGGTCGTCGCGGACGGTCGGATTGCAGGAGGAGAGAGCACAGCATCCGAGGCGGGATGACCGAAAGGGCAGCTTCCATCGTCGGAGATGATCGAAAAGGAGAATCCAAAATCCGGGCCGAAAGGCGGGAGAAGAGGCGACGCGTAGGAACCGCTGGAGGAAAATGAATGGCGAGACCATCCACATTCTCGCTTATATAGAGAGGACTGCGCATGCGCAGAGGGTAACGCAAGCTGGCGTCTACAAGCAACTTAAAAACCTTCAGGGAGACATTACTTGAGGACAATGTAATGTTAAATTAATAGGTTAATATGTTTGGCTAACAAAGAAACAATTTTTGGCAGGTTTGGCTATCCTTCAGTTCAGGGACAGATTTAGCATGGTGCGACCCCTCCCTCTGCTAAAACTTTGACTTTACTATAAATTTAGAAAGAAAAGGGAGAAAAAGTGAAGTTTCGACTGTGAAGCTGTTTTCATTGTTTAAAAGGAGTTGGGGTTGTTTTTAACTTTATAGAGCACAATACACATTTTCATATGAAAAGTTTGACAGAGCAACCCCCCCTTAACAGAATTCCGGATCCGCCCCCGATTCAGTCCTAACATCTGATAATGGACGCCAATTCTAATTTAGCTACACAATTAGAAATGAGCACTCGTATCCCTATTAAGTGTGACCACTGACACTGGTCAATGCTTGTTACTTGTGAATTTTTTTTTTCATGTATATATTCCTTAACAATTCCTTTTTATCTCTGTATCATCAATACTCACATACTCGTTATTTCTTACCTGAGTGGCCTTTTAGAGTGGTGATGACTTGGCATCCAGTGTCTCCAACTTTTAGCATGGTAACATGACCAGAATAATCACCAACAAATACGTGCTTCGATTGACTATCAAATCTATACACTAGTCAAGGGCATAACTCTACAGTACTTGTTAATGTGCCTAGTGAAGAAACCAAAATTCATCAAGTCTGAACAAAAACTGTTCCACCCAGTGCTCAACACATGTGCCTGGACAGAGATTTAACCGGAAGAAACATACTAGCACGATCAATTGAAGAATAGTCAAGAATCCTGTTCAAGAATTCGAAAAAATATGCTCAATCTCAAAACAAACACAATACTCTATACATATTCCACAAATTTTCTACAGTTCTTTGTAAGTTGATGGAACACACTTCGTGTCTTCATCAGGCGTTGTATTAGTTTTTCTCCCTTGGCTCACAACATGGCACACACTTGGTTTTGAATTCGGCGGTCGTAGCCTCCTGGATTTTTCGGCCTCATTCCATCTGCGCATAAGGTGGTCGCTTAGGTCGTCACACATGACGTATTTGATGGTTGGCTTTGAGGGTGCTTGGATCTTCATTAGTTGTTCATTGTTGTTCAGATGAGATTGTATTGCCAACGATTCAAGCCCTCTTTGATGCCGTCTCTTTGAATTAGACTTAATAAATCCAGGAGGCTACAACCGCCGACTTCAAAACCAAGAGTGTGCCATGGTGTGAGCCAAGAGAGAAAAGCGAGAACAATGCCTGATGAAGACAGTTGAAGTGTGTTCCATCTATTTACAAAGAACTGTCAAAAATTTGAGGAATACGTGTAGAGTATTCTGTTTGTTTTGAGATTGAGCGTATTTTTTCGATTTCTTGAACAATGAACTCTCATAGTAATTTTTAGAACTTTCATATTTTTAATATTCAAGAACCATGCAGAATAGCTTAATCCACTCAGCAACACAGTATTTTAATGCCAAACAAAATCTAGAACATTAAAGAACACCCATGATTGTTTGTCGTTGCCACATTAGCCTCGTCATCCAAGTACAAGATGCTGGGGTGTGCGATGCTCCCAAGCAGAGTTAAGCTTTGCAAATCTAAGACGACAATCCAATAAACTAAATTGATCGTCTTACAGAAAGCTACCTGCCGGTGCACATGTGGACAACCCTAACAGTCAACTAAGACTACCGTCAACCTTAAAAAGTCACATTTTTCTAATATTTTTCAAGGGGCAAATGGTCGCCTACTTGTCCAGTTTGTGCCTAAACTAATGCAGCTATCTCTTTGAAATTTTTTGAGGCTGAACATGGTACTGTAGTTATGAAACCAACCTACGATCATGATGCTAAGTTGATAATGGGTATAGAAAAATATTCCTCTATTTACAAGCAGGGGCACATAATTTGGGGAGGAGGGGCAAATGCTTGCCTACTTGTCACATGTGTGACTAAACTACTGCAGCTATCTCTAGGAAATTTTTTGAGGCTGAAAATGGTACGGCAGTTATGAAACCAAACTAGGATCATGATGCTAGATCCTAAGTTGATATTAGGCACAATTTTTTTTTTCAAAGCACCACGGCCAAGAACAGTGGTAATTATTAATGAAAACCGTGGCAGCCATTCTCGAAAAGTATTATTTCTCCACTTTGGCTGTGTGTAGCTGAATAACCCTAGTTCAGAATATACCCGAGCCAACACACGTCATGTTAAAAAAAAAAATCAAGTTAATCAGACTTAATGTGATGGAGATATCTTGACGCAATTAAAGACCATAAAATTTGCATATATAAAGGATAGAGGGGAGAAGCATTGAAAAAAAAGTGAAATTTTGTTTACAGATCAAGTTTGTAGCACTGGGGAAACGTATCCATCAAATGGTTGATTAGAATAGAACTTCACTTGTTAGGGTTGACGGTAACCTATCGCTACATTTTTCTTGTTATGCTAACAAATTAAAATACTTGCTAAAAGCACTATGCACCCTAAACACTAACTCTACTCGATACTAGACTCTTCTTTAGCAGAAACTCTGCTTGATTCTAATTAAATTTTTCTACTCTCGCACCCAGAGGAAAAAGCACATTTTGCCACAATGTAGGCTAAAAATGGTTTCTTTTGCCTACGAAAACATACATAGCCTGTTAATTTTGGCATTCATTGATCCTCAATGGGTGTTTCCCTGGAGGTTTTTCGGTTGTATGTAGCCGCCTGCTTGCGAACCCTCACTACGCCTGTGCGGCGCAGGCCTCCTCTATAAAAGCGAGAGCGCGAACGCTTTCGTCATTTATTTTCCTCTCAATCTATCAGGCGGTGACTCGAGAGGGGAGGTAGGGCGGGTTAAGGTTATGTATGTTTTCCTAGGCAAAAGAAACCATTTTTAGCCGACCTACACGGGGGCCAGCAAAATGGGCTTTCTTATTGCCGGGTGGAAAACATCCATAACCTGTTAATTTTGGCATTAACAGGAGACCTCGTCAAAGACTAGGCACCTTGATGGGCGCCCTGGGTTGCAAGCAGGCTTTCCCCCCAAAAAAATTTGGAAATTTCGCACTTTATTCAGAATGACGTGATGAATCAGAAAAGGTTTTCTTCGTGGGTTTTTGGTGGCCCTGAAAAGGGTCGTTATTGACGTCCAGAGGTCTTGCTTCCGTCTTGATGGAAGGCTTGGTTCGGTTTCCATATGGTGAAATGACCTTTTTCAGCTTCGTTCCGAGTGCTTAAGGGGGAGGTGACTGCAATTCAGGCTGTGACGAACGGTCCCAGCCGGTGTAGTCCATTTTCTTGTTTTGACTTGTTCCATAGGTTGTGAGACCTGAAGGATGGGGAGGTTTTCGGCTGAATTTCTGGTTATGTAAGAGGAGTTCGTTTCATCCTTTAACTTTCATTGTGTTTAGTTCGTGTCAGGTGAGGCATACTGCCTGAACAGGACCACATGGACGTTCTGGTTTATTCCCAAGTTTCTTGACAAAGTGGGAATGGTGATGGGTTTTGATAGTTTGGAGGTTATTATTTTTTTTTAGGAACTTCACTCAAAGCGTGGGATTGAAAATGCCACGGTTGAGTGGGGGGGGGGGGAGGGGGCGAGACTTTTGTTGTCTTGAAGAGTTTCACTTAGACTTGTGGCCGATTTGGCACGAGTGAGACGGGCTAAGGAAACGAGATGATCCGTGTATGGAAGAGCTTCACTTGAGACGTGGCTTCTCTTTTGCCACGGGTGAGACCAGCTGAAAAGACAACCCCTGTCTTTGAAAGGTTCACTTTTTTGTAGTGCCCATTTGTCACGCATGAGGTGCGTAGGGGAGACGGGACCAAATTTGTCTTGAAGAGTGTTACTTGAAACGTGGAATCCGTTTTGCCACGAGTGAGGCTAGCTGAAAAGGCGATACAAATCGTGTCTTGGAGATTTTCCTGCAACCGTTGAATCGTTTCTGTCATGCGTAAGGCGAGACGACCAAGTCTCGAAAGCTTCACTCAATGTGGGCGGAAAGCTTTGTTTGAGATGAGTTGTAGAGACAAGACGGATCTTGTCTGGGAGAGCTTCACTCAAACGTGGAAATGAAATTTACCATGAATGAGACGAGCAGAAGAGACGAGAGAGCTCTTGTCTTGTAGGGCTTCACTCAAAGTGTGAGCTAATACTACATATGAGACGAGCAGAAGACTGCAACGAGCCTTGTTTGGATGAGCTGTTATAAAATAACACTACCAAGTTCGCTAAAATTCACAACTCGGACTCGTGCTTAGTCCAACAAATTTTCGATACCACCCAGATATCTTCATCAGGCCTTGAGGATTTTTCTGCTTTCTACATCAACAACATCGTTGTTTACTTCGTTGTTCACTACGTCGTCTGCTTTGCACACTTTTGCATTCGAATTCGGCCGCGACCGCG
>JAHWFP010195836.1:0-20307 GCA_023313725.1 Lithobius niger | reverse complement strand
AAGTAAACAACGATGTTGTTGATGTAGAAAGCAGAAAAATCCTCAAGGCCTGATGAAGATATCTGGGTGGTATCGAAAATTTGTTGGACTAAGCACGAGTCCGAGTTGTGAATTTTAGCGAACTTGGTAGTGTTATTTTATAACGGATCGATCTTTTCACAGTATGAATTGCAGCGATGTTTTTGGATGAGCTTTCTTAAAAACGTGGAAATGAAATTTACCACGAGTGAGACGATCGGAAGAGATGAGACAAGTCTTGTCTTAAGAGATTTACTCCATACACGTCCAAATGGTACGTATATGACGGGCGGAACTTAATTGTCTGGAAACTTCACACAAAATGTGGGGATGAAATTTATCATGAGTGAGACAAGCCGAGGAGTCGAGACAACACTTGTCTTGAAGGGCTTTACTCAACATGTGGCTGATTGCCATGCGTGAGACTAGTTGGAGAGATGAGGTGGAGCTTGTTTGGAGAGCGTCACTCAAAACGTGGGAAATGAAATTTACCACGAATGCGACGAGCCGAAGAGACGGGACAACTCTTGTCTTGAAGGGATTCATTCAAAACGTGGGTGAATGTCACGTACGAGACAAATCTTTTTTGGATGAACTCAACTTAAAAAGTGGAAAAGAAACTTACCACAAATGAGACGTGCAGACTGATGAGGCAATCTTTTCTTGAAGAATTTTACTCGAAACGTGGCCGAATGGTCTGTATGGGACGAGCTGACGAGACGAGATGAATGTTGTCAGTGTGAACTTCACACAAGGCGTGGAAATAAAATTTACCACGAATGAGACAAACCAAAGAGAAGAGACAACTTTTGTCTTGAAGGGATTTATTCCAAACGGGGGGCGAATGCCACGTACGAGACGAGCTGAAGAGACGAGACAAATCTTCTTTGGATGAGCTTACTCAAAATGTGGGGAAGAATGAGACGTGTGGATGGATGAGGCAAGTCTTGTCTTAAAGAATTTACTCAAAACGTGGCTGGGTGGTACGTATGAGACGAGCTGCAGAGACGAGGCGAATTTTGTCTGGGTGAGCTTCACTCAAGGCGTGGAAATGTAATTTATCACGAATGAGATGAGCCGAAGAAACGAGATAACTCTTGACTTGAAGGGTTTCATTCAAGACGTGGCCGAATGCCACGTTTGAGACGAGGTGAGAGATGAGACAAATCTTGTTTGGGCGAGCTTTCCTCAAAGCGTGGAAATTAATTTTACCACGAATGAAACTTACAGAAGGTACAAGACAATGCAGAGTTGAGGGGATTTATACAGAGCGTGGGATCAAAGTTGCCACAAGTGAGACAGGTTGGGGCGGCAAAGGGCGCCAAATGAGCTTGACTTGAACCAGCTTTTGCTATGGCGTTTGCCGAGAGTCTTAAGTCTTGGCAGGGAAGTGGTGCAGTTCTTAGGGAGCAGGGCTTCCAATGGAACCGGCATTCGGGCGGCAAGTCACACCACTGAAGGGACGGCTGGCGGTAGCAAGCACGCAATAGCGGTGCGAAACTGTAGACGAGGTGAAAGCCGGCCGTGCGGCAACTAGCAGGTGGCAGTAGTTGATGTGTCATACAACAGCTGCAGTCAGGCAGAAGTGGGAACAGCTAATCAGGATGCAAGTTGACAGGCCGGATACGAGTGCTGAAAAATTCACGAGGACTCATTATGATCGGTAGTAGCAGCCGCAGCTAGCGGAGACAGCAACCCAGATTGGAATGAAAGCTTTTTGGGGCCAAGACAGCTTCGTTGAGACAAAGTTAAAATTTACAGGTGTTGTGGTGTTTCACTGAGTCTTGCATCAGAAACCGAGGTTTCGGCCGAATGCGGCAGAATGTCGGCAAGTTGAAAAGGGTTTGCCAGGGAACCGTGTGGTAAGTCAATCTGCTGTTGTCAGCAAAACATTTTTAAGAAACAACCAAATGGCCACAGCTGTGGTTGCTTCATTCGTTCAGAGGCTATGCAGGTCTGTGGCAGATGGCGACTTCAGGCATCAGCGAACAGATCCACGAAGGCTTCGGCAAGTCATCTGTGCACAGCCGAGCAATCGGACGATGCAGGCAATGGAAAATGCAGCTGTGCAGCGATGTATTTTTATTGGCGTGTGAAAGCACTTTTGGGAAGCCCAACATTGAACAGGGAATGACGATTGGGGTTCTGTTGCTTTCCTTGCTTCGAGCCCAGAGTCATCGATGACGGCCGAATGATGGTGGCCGAGTTTCGTAGCGGAAGAACTGTACAGGAAGACAGCTTGTAATGGTCTCGATCGTTGTCGGAATCAACCGGTTAGCCACGGTTGTGATTTGTTTTTTGAAGTTGGATCATCCCGTGAATCGACGTTGTTTCCATCAAGTGTTGTGGTTTCTATCGTTCGGAATCAACCGAAAGATAACGAAATGGAGGGATCCGGTTGGCCGGCAGCTACAGTGGTGGGATGACTGGAAGGCCGACGTTACTGAATCTACCCCGGGAGTAAACGGGGGAGGAGCCACGATGTCTTCTTTTGATGCTTCGGTCTCCTTCGTTATTGGCATCAACCGAAAACTTAACGAAGCAAGGGGGTTGATGAACGGCAGCCGTGGACGTCTGCAGGAACAATCCGAAATCGCCTGCAGGAACAATCCAAAGCCGCGCATTCGGATGGTGGGTCAGTCCCGGGAATCAACGGGGAAGGAGCCACGGTGTCTTCCTTGAGTGCTACTGCCTTATTCGTTGTCGGAATCAACTGTAACGAAAACCAACTGGGATGGTTGGGGATAGTCGCCGGTTGCCGAGGTGCAGGGCCGGTGGGATCTGTCGTTAGCAGGGACAATCCGAAGACGAGCATTTGGACGGTGGGTCAACCACGAGAATCCACGGAGGAGGAGCCACGATATCTTCGATGGTTCAATTCGTCTGTGTTTTCGCTGTGAAGTGACTTCGTTTTTAGGACGAATGAGTTGGTTGTACAGGAAGCGGAAGAGATAATGATTCGTTTCCGGTTCTCGTGGATGCTACGGGGAAGCCATTCGGCCGGAATTTCATGCCTTCTTGGCAGGCAGGGGCGAATACAGTGGGGGTCGTTTTCGGATGCCGTGACTTGTGGTCGAGGCAACCCCAGTTGGGTATGTGCTCGTCGAACGGAGGAAATAGACGACGGAGGCGGCATCGAGATCCATTTGAATGCTTGTGAAACGATGACACGCTGGTACACTTCACTGTGGGTGATGGCTTGACCTTTTCAGGACGAATTGGAAGACAGGTCGAGTGGTGACGCTAAGGTCCGAGCAGGTTGCAGGAGTACAGCGGTCCGACGGTAGGTCTGTGAGAGAGCAGCAATTTGAAGCGGGTGCTTCGGCAGTCACTGACATCTTTGGGCGAATGGTCGAAGTGTGGGAAACGAGGTGACGTAAGGCAACCTTTGGGGGAAAATGAATGGCGAAAACGTTTGCGCTCTCGCTTGTATAGAGGAGGCCTGCGCCGCGCAAGTAGGCGGCTACATACAGCCGAAAAACCTCCAGAGAAGCATCCATTGAGTATCAATGAATGCCAAAATTAACAGGTTATGCATGTTTTCCACCCGGCAATAAGAAACGTCATTTGCAATATAATCAACATCAGTTATGTTACAATTCCCATTGTTTGCCAAATTTCCCCATGGTATCAAAGGATACTGCAGACATGTACACCATGCTGTGATTTGGTGTCCTCCAAGACGATGCCCAGTCTCTGAACAATGCCATTGGAAATATTTGTCTCTGCCAACGCTTAGAATCCACTCGCACATTAGGGCGAATATGACTGCAGTAACACGACTCTGGTGAGCTGCAACAAAATAATAAAAGATACACATTTACACAAGTTGAAGCACACTTTAAACACGTTATGTTCCCCATCCTTTCATAACAAACGGCCCACAACATCACTGTGCTAAATGAACAAAAGCGTGTATGTTGTTTTGATTAGCAAATATTTTTATTCATTTTCATCAGTAAATTAAAAAAAACTGCTTTCGCTTGTGAGAGTCGCATCTATCATACCCAAAACCAGGACCCAACCTGCAACTTAATTACTTAAGTACAACTACCCAACCCAGCCGATGTAAACCTGTACCCTTAGGAGCAAAACGTTCTCAACGTGAATAGGTTGTCATTCATAGTAACACCAACAAACATAACGAATGAGAGCCACTAAGACACAGATTTGTGACTGTTACGAATTTGATTCTACAAATTAATCCTGAACACACATTCTAACTATGATGAGTGCATATAACCCGCACCCAGCCAAGACATCTGGAAAATGTATCTACCAGGTTGGTTCACTCAGTTGGACGCGTCTGAGCTATAGCACAGCTACTTGCCGTGGTAAAGTATACACAAGTGAGATTCATTTGATGACGTTTTTGCTCCCAAACTACAATCCTCGAAGCAGACGACGCTTGGTTTTTCGAAACCAATAAAAAGGTTTGTTTCAACTAGTGAGTAGTTTTTAACGAAATTAATGAATAATTATGAAATATCTGCTTGCTCAATCTTTACTGAACGTTAAAATACAGATTATTAAAACAAAACGACAAATTCTTACCAGATTACCCAGGAAGAGAGTAGCTGACGTCGAAACCAAAACAATGGCGTGCTTTACGATGATAGCTTTGACGGTGCTCTCCATCTGATAACAAACGTTGCGATTTTCAATCGGTCGATTGTGCTGGTAGGTTAGTGAACTTGAAAACAATTGGAGCGGTCCACCTTACGTTTGATGACGAGTCGTTCGTTTGTAGTCCAATTTTGTTACGATTCATCAGCAAAATCAAAAGCCAATGAGATGCAAGAATCAGTAAAATAGTGCGAATGGGAGCAGAAACGCCTGACGCGTTTGAAGTATGGCAAAGCAGCTCTCAAAATCTCGCACGGTTTCTCGCGGCAAAGTGTAATACGAAGTGGGCCTACCCTATCAAAGCCACGTATATATTCCAAGGTCCCTGGAATCACCCATTAGGAGAAGCGCGGGTAACCAGTGGATGACGGATAGAACTGCAGATCTACAGCTTATGGTTGCAAAAATACTATGCAGCACATTATAATAAACTAAAGGGCGATAATTCTTCCAAGCAGCTTCAGTCGCAGTTCCCAATCTCGGTTTGGAGCTCTAGTAGATCCAATCGGTCGAAGTGTCGGGGATAAAAAACTGGCCGTCTAAACATCATGAAACTCGGTGTCAGGCTGGCTAACCCTCGTTCCCCGGCACATTTTAAGCCCAACCACAAGTCCGTGAAACCTCTGTGAGCCGAGCTATTCGAAAAAAACTCTGCAACAGCCACTTTGAAAAAATGGCCAAGTAATAATTTAACAAAATGTCCATTCACTGTAAAACACAACAGGCACCATCTCTTCACTGCACAGCCCAAAATGACGAGCAAAGCTTTAAAAAAAAATCCTAGAATCAACAGCAAACAGCATGCTATGACAGCAGTTTAAAATCCTGAAGGGTTCAGATTATTTTATGGGAAGTGTTACCATGCTGTGATCATGGCTGGATAATCACATTTGCTGCTTGTCGTATGCTGGTGACTGTATACAAAAATTCGAGCAATTCACTTCTAACTGTTCACTCACTAAATGACCGTTGTTGTGAGATCTTACAATAAAACCTGGAGTATGGTACTACTTTCTTGGTGTTATTCAAGGAATTAATAACAGCGTTCGTCAGCTGGACTCAAGCCAAAGTCTGGCCGTAGCCTACTGGAAGTTACCCCAGAAGCAGAATATTTTCAGCCGGCCTGCGACAAGCTTTTTGCAGACTAAAAACTGTCTGCGGGAAGAGGGAGGTGTCTACGGGTGGCAGGAAAGGTGTGAAGATGGAATTTTGCATTGTGTACAATTTTTAGTTAGGCCCATTTGGGTTCATGAACAAGTTTCTTGCGACTACTTTTTGTCGAGACCTTTGTTAAGTTGTTATAGCTAAACAACTTGAGAACGACCAAATCTATCATCATGACAATAGCACCATTCAAAAGCTCTCGAAAAAACAGTTAAAAGTGGTGTATTTGAACATCAAAATCGGTCAATTTTTGGCGAGATTATCGCAAAAAGAAGACTAAGACAGAAAAAAGTGCAGGATAAATCGTACTGCAACACTGCCAGCCGTACTGCGACGTAGCATCGCGCGTTGCTCCGATTCTGCTACAGGGGAAGTTACTAGGCCGCCAGTCAGTTGTTAGGAGCCTTCCAGACTTATGGCAACCTCACTCCTTTAACAGGCAAGGGATGTGATGTTGACATATTTGGTGGTTTTAGTAAGAGACTACGTCCCACAGCCGATGTTTGCCATCCCCATAGGTGATTTAGATGAACTCTTTCATTAATGCAATGGTGCAGCAGATGACCGCTTCTTACCCATCCTATCCACTGAGCAATGGATGCTGTCCTGAGCAGGGAAGCCCTTCGGCTAACCTATTCACCAAAACCTATCCACCAACAAGAACTCAGCAAACATTCAAAGATCATCCTGAGCAGATATCGGTTCGTCAGTGCCTAGCTTACTTTTATGTTAAAACTTGCATGTAACACGTCAAGTTTTAACATAAAAGTTTGGTTCTCATGCCTTTCAGGTCACTAAAAAGTTTTATTTTATTATTATTTTTTACGTAAAGTGACTTTTATCTGCTTTTAATAGACCATCACATCTTTATGCTACAAACCTGAAAGTTATCTGTACGAGAACACTATCTAGCAATAAGCAACACTCGCCGATTTATTTTAATTTGTTTTAGTTTGTCTGGTTAGCAAATAAAGCTGAAGTAACCATCATCAATTAATTTTACCACCTGGCCAGCCGTGTTGGCTAGACAAAAAAATATTATTGCTTCACTTTACTGGAAGTGATACAAAGCTGACAGAACTTGTAAAAACTTCAAGATGGCTTTTCGAAAATTCACACAAAACCTATAACCTGAACTAATTGCGAGACAACAGTACAAATTACAAGAAGGCAAAACAAAATCTTACCCAAGTAATCTTTCCTATGGGTCATTCTATTAAAATCATCTGCCAATAGAAATTCCTGCAAAACACAAAAGCATGTCATGTGAATTGTATACAATAGGAATCACCCTGTAGGCTAATGCATTCTTCCCTTCACCAAATAAAAGGACTCAATTTAAGCCAGGATTCTATACAAACTTTGGGAATTTTCACCATGTATCTCAATTCTTGTCCCTTTTTCATACGTCGAATTAATGTGGTTGTAACCAAAAAAAAGGGCTAAATGCGAAATTTATCGGTTCAGCAACATCTCCTCAAAAACCAGACAAATTTGTTCAATTCTGATCCGATGAAATTCAAGTATGTGGGTGGGTTGTTGCAGTGCAGAAGGACAAAAGGTATTATGCTCTACAAAATAAAGGTTTGCGATTTGAACTTGGCTAACCTCTAACGAGGTCTTTAAGTGAAAAACCATCAGTGTGCTGTAAGTGTAAACAAACGTCACACGTTTTAACATGGAAATCACACGTTCGACACTGTCTGCATAGAGCTTATCACTGGGGGTTTTTAAGTACAAGCACACTTCTAACACTTGCAAGACATTCACCAATGCAAGATTAATGTTTGGGCATACAGCATTAAAATATCAATTTAACCCTTTACTTCACAGACATTTACGAGAATTTTCATCCCCATTTCCTCGTGAAAATAACCAGTTTCTCCACAATTGTGCAAAGTTGAAAATTAAGCTGTAACTTTTCAACTGTTCACAAGTTTTTATTTTTAATTCTAAAACATCCAGGCAGCTTCAATACCATGACTTAAAAAATCTAATAAACTGCTTAATAATTACGTCTCAGTAATTTGAAGAGCAAGATACACGAAATGCGTAAAAATGCGTATGTGTAAGCGTTGAAAAGCGTATATGTGAAGGAAAGGGTTAAGCCAATGTAACTACATGAAAAGCTTTTTGGATAAAGTGAAAATGAAATACGTAAGAGCAAAATAAGGATAGTCTGGAAACTGTTGCAGACACAGGTCTGCTAGAAAGCTAGCTAGTTGCAGTTGAGTTTGGTAATGCAAGTGTCGATTCTCATGAAAAAGCAGGGAACTTTCCTAAGTAAAACTTTTAAAAGGAATGGAAAGTATCGGAAAGAGTACTTACAGACACAGTGCCGCTTTCTAAGCCAATAAACAAACGATGAGTTTCTTGGTTGTAGAACACAGCAGTAGCTCCAGCTGTAACAAGGTAACATTTTTACTTGTACAATTTAGGCCTTATACAAACGACACAACAATTAAATCGGACATCTAACAATTTCAGAATAAACACTTACCGTACTACAGTATTATAAAAAATAAATTCAATGCCAACATTAATAAAAAGAGTAAATACGGACAAAATTGATACTTAGGTATATCATAATAATAAAGAGGTAATGTATTAGAGATCGTATGGCTAACCTATATTACTGAACAGCGGTACCTAGGCTAATGAATGAGAGAAGAGGTGGCTTACTGTAATTTAGTGTCTTGTTTCTGTCTATTGGCTTACACAGCACAGTTCTGCAGTTTGCTGATCACGTTGGCAAAACTCCGCGGACATCAAAGGAACATCCTTTTCGCCATGTTGATCATTGCAGACTAGAGGGTACACAGCAATCACGCATGCACACATATCGGCGTTAACAACACAATGAAGCTAGGAAAGCAGCTTCTAATACGCCGCGCCTTTACTTAAATTCCCCACTCGCGTTGATGGCTTCAAGGAACAGAGTGAAGCAATCTCACATCGTCTACTTCTCTAGTGACAGGACCCATGCATGGTCTTGGTGCTTGGAATCAATCCGTACAGTCAAACTAATTCCAAATTTGTATTTTTTATTGTAATTAATTTCTTTGAGCCTTAAGTCAGCTGAAGGAATTTAATGCTCGTGTGGCTGAATCAGCTCAATTTTGAACATTACCAGACTTTTTTGAGAAGAAGAAATATCTGGTAAAGGGAAGAGCCACCCCGGGGATTTGAACCGGAAAACCTCTGATCATCATAGGGGGCCGAAAGATTGTCCAAATTGGCCAGAATAGTTCCCATAGCCGCTGAAGGAGCATGGTAGCTTCTCACGCTACTCTGGCCAGCAGTCCTGGCGGGGGCTTTGCCAAGGTTTCCTTTCCAAGGGTTTGACCAGATCCGAAACCTCCAGCAACCAGGCTGAGCGCTCTCCCACTCACCCACGATGACCACAAATTTCTTTATTTTCAGCAGCTGTCCTTCTACGTTGTCGTTTTGAGTGGATCCCTTGCTGATGCAAACTAGAGAGTTCTTTTTAATTCGACGTGTCACACGTCGAATTAATGCGGTTGTGGCCAAAAAACGGGTGAATGCGATTTACGTCAGCCTTATCTCCTCAAAAACCAGACACAGTTTTTTAATTTTGATCCGAGGGACTTAAAGTCACGCTGTGGGTGAGTTGCAGTGTGCAAGCTCAAAAGGTTTAATGTTCCGTAGAATTTAGTCACTACGTTTTTGGTGTGCTAACCTCTACCGTCATCCAATAGTACACGATCAGTGGACGACGTCAGCGTAAAGGTGCGCGCTCAAACGAAAAATTGCCGCTGACAAATGCGTGTAACTGCGCATTTCGGCAAGTAAGGTCTTCAATATTGCAGTCGGTCAGAGGCTATACGTACACATCGAGGGGCTCCTCTCTCATCGCGAAGAACAGTACAAAGTGAGTCATCACTTACATTTGCGGTAATCTGGATGGTACACTGAATTTTCATGCTGGAATTTGGACGGTACATTGAATGAGATGCGCTCATAGCCTTTGCTGCAATGAGCTAGCCTGGCTGCTTTTCGGGTGCGATATATTACAAGTATTTTATTACACGTGTTTGTGGTGGTGTTTCCTATTGAACGAGTGAGCAAAGTGAATGATGTCCTGTTGTCATAGTGGCGGACTGGCCAGGGAGGGTCTTCCTAATGGCCTCTGACTTTCAGATTTTTTTAAAAATCCGTAACCGGAAGACTCACTTAAGTTTTATTGGTTCGATGTTAGCTTTATCCAGATTTCAAATTACAAATAATAATAATAAAGATAATTATAAAACAAGTACTTTGTATTGAGTAGCCTAACAAAAATTGGCCACATGACATAGCAGTGTTATATTCAATGTGAGAATATTTTAACTTTTGTTAAACACCTAAGAAGCATAAATAAAGTAGTCAACCTCACGTACCCTCATCGCAATACGGTTTCTCTTACTATCCCCCCCCCCTTCCCCCAATGAACTGCTGAATTTACTGAAAATATGGTGTTCGAAGATTTAAAAATGTAAAAGTCTCATGAACAAGAACAAAGAGAACAAGGAAACTGTAAAACAAAGTTTTCAGTTTTTTTTTTTTGTTTTGTAAGAAAACCAATATCAGCGTCCAATGAAAACTTACCTGGTCAGTGATTGCATCGTCGCATACAAGATTCTGGCTCATTTGCCATATCGTAGTAGCAAAAGTTACGAGACAATTTTTTTTTTAAATATAACGTGCAATATAGTACATATTCTTCAGTACACCACGCATTCAGATTTTTTAGTAGTGTCCTGTTGGCATGTCTGCCGTTCCAACTGCATACATCAATTACACATTTTTTTTTTTTTATTCTGCCATACGACACGTCAAATTACTAATGCAGTGATACTACATCCTTGTTTGAGTTCTTCATCTTGACGATTGATTTCCTTTGTTTTGCGGGTAATGCTCTCCCGGAACGCCTTGTGACTCGCCCATTGAATCATATCTACATTGACGTCTACCCAATTGAGTTCTAGCAAATGATATGGGCCGACGACTCCATGCTTAGATGAACGAAGACTTGCTTTTCTTTGTGGTGTATACCGTAAATCGTGTATTAAACGCCCATGGGCATATTCAATTTGGCAAAAATAGGGTAGTGGGCGTTTACTCCTCTACCATGGACATATCACAGAAAATTCGAAGCTTTTGAACTATCTCTTGAAGGCCATTATTTTTCCACCATTTAATTGCTGTGAAGAAGAGAGGAGGCATTGGGGAGAGGCGAGGCCTGCGTGCAGATGCTGGGAGCAAAAAGAAAGTCACTATTACCCTAGGGAGGGAGAAGGGGCCAGTAAGCATATGTAGCAAGCAGTACTATTTTTATTCATAGCATATAGCTTTTAGTTAATTTTGCTGCAGAAAAACAACAATTTAAGGGGTGGGCATTTACTCCACTATTTCAGGATTTTGATATTTAAGCATCTTGAAGGGTGGGCGTTAGCTTCAAATGGGCATTTAATACACGATTTACGGTAGTTCCACCTTCTACCTCACGATGCGAATAGTCTTGTCTTGCCTGTTCAATGGTATTTTGGATTTGATCATATACTGCCTCTCTAGCTCTTAACCTTTGCAGATGGCTAATAACTTTAGCATTCCCTGCAGCAGTGGCGTTAACAATGTTCCATTCTAAATGCGGTAATATCTCTGGTGAGGGAATTTGTACTGCTGGTACCACCAGTGGTAACAACACTTGTGTAACTAGCACAATTGGTGCTTGAACCTTTTCACTTGATGACAATTCTAGCGATGTCGGCAACGTCCTTGCTGCTCTTGTCAACCACATAGTTCATGTCACCTAAGTCCAAGCTAACCATTGTATTACAAGAAATCAATTTGTTGAATCAGATATCCCAACTTTCAACAATTCTTATCTGGTCTGGCAACCAAATCATGTAACCACTATACTCGAGTCGTATCCCACGAGATAGCCAATTCTGGGTCATGCTAGGAAAGGATGCAGCAAGAAAGAGTTGTCACGTACAAAGCTTCAAGACATTATTAAACAATGTAGGCTGCCTGGACTAGTCACGTGCAGCCTCCCAGTATAAATATGTTGCTGTAGCGATCGGATGTGTGGAATACACCATCATCAAAAAATTACACAATACCACCAGAGTAGAACTGCACAGATCGTTCTTAAATTTTCGGTGAAATCGTTCACCTTCCTCAGAAAGACGGGCATCAGAAAAAACTAGCATCACATCTTGGCTTCACAAAACAGAGTACAATTTAAAAACATGCACTCATTGTTGACCACTGATCTCCACTAAGCGTTGACTCTGGATCTTCCATTTGCTGTCAAGGAGGGTTGCAAGTTCAGGTCGGACCGGTCGGTTGATATTGTCATAGGCACCACTTGTTAAGTTCATCAGGAGCACTCCGTTTTTGAACTCCAACATCGCAACCTTTAACCAACCTCCTAACCAACAGCTGCGGAGAAAGGGGAAACCCCGTCCCATTCTCGTTGGAACTTCGACATCGCAGCCACATAACCTAGCACAGTTCTATATAATAATCCCCCTGCGTACAACTCGGCCAACAAATTAACAAAACCACAACTTGTGCAGCCACGGGATCCACCCCGGTGGTGCTGGACCACTGCACCCAACGTGACCACTTACCGCCATAAAGTCAACGAATTGACGAAGTGATGTCCACCTCCACAATGTTCGTTGCAACCGCCGACAATGTGCACAAGTCAGGCCTGGAAACACCACTGTCCTGCCCTGGGAGGCCGACCCACCAATCGTAGAAACTGTAGAATGGAAAGGAAGCAAACTTCGTTGCCACCGCTGCCCTGCCCCATATGGGCCCACCACCACTTGTAACTTTCGGAGGCACGCTTTGGAGACAACGTCGCATGCCGGAAACCCACCGATGATCACTTGGCTGCTGCCACCTCCTGCTGTGCCTGCTTTAACAAGTCTGGCAACGGTATCCCGAACATGTCCACCAACGTTGGTTCCCTGGAGACGAGGTCTGGTCATAGCCAAACTTCTGCCTGTCACGGCATCACGGCGTGTCCCATTCATTTTTAGCAATGCTTGCAATTGTAACGTCGTTGCATTCACCAAAACTTGCGTGAGCTGAGATTGCCACGAACTGCCGAAATCAACGGGGTTCGCAGTGCAAAATTGCAATGCCCTTTTTGTATGGGTAACAAAACCTAGAAAAAATACGCTTGCACACTGTCATGGTGTTATCTGCGAACTCTATCGCCGACGCCAGTCCGCCGTGCCACAACACCGGTGGTCTCGGAGGTATGAATTCGGGCTGCAAAGGCGCTCCATCCACGTACCTGTCACAAATTGACTCCTCCACTTTTGACAATGTACGTTCTTGTGCTTGGCCCACCAATCTAGAACCACTGCATCCACTTCCCATACCGGGCATTTAGGCTTAACAGCGGCGGGCAGGACCATGGGGACCATGCCTGCCTCCTCCACTACCGGCAATCCATCTGATGCTGTGAGCCCATTGGCGCTTCGCCTCCGCGTCGCAGCATTGCAATCATTGTGCCCCAAATTACCAGGATCTTCCTAAAGGCCCCAATTTTATCCACTGATCATCATTTTCAAACGG
Organism: Lithobius niger; assembly: GCA_023313725.1. Taxonomy (NCBI): domain Eukaryota; kingdom Metazoa; phylum Arthropoda; class Chilopoda; order Lithobiomorpha; family Lithobiidae; genus Lithobius; species Lithobius niger. The sequence goes on along the minus strand of JAHWFP010195836.1, from coordinate 6,900 downwards.
CACGTGGACACCATCAACATCGTTCACCCACATAGGACGACCGACAGTCATTCTCGTAATGATGAAAGCTTTGATCTCTTCCCTAGCCTGTGGGTGGATCAGCAAATATCAGCCCTTTTCCAACCACTCAGTCTCACTACATTCACAAAAACATTTTTAAGGCGGTCTGCCTGCAGCGCCTCTCACAATGCCACCTGCACATCTGCGCCAGTTAATCGAGGCAACGCAGATATAAAACCCGCCAAACTTCCCAAAGAAACACTCGGCTGCCGGCCCATGGCTGCGTTAGGCCTAACGTCACCGCCATTTTCTCTGGCCTCCTCAATGGAGCAATTCACCGTCTCGCCGTCGATCGATTTCGACCATCCATTGTCGCTGTCGGCCTGGTAATTCACCCGCACCATCTTGGGCTGCTTCCGTTTGTCTTCTTTGGGCATGGCGACGCCTGACCTTCTGTATTGTTGTAAGCCTTTCCGTAGCAACAAACCACCACGACTACTTCGTTCCGTTCTGTGGCAAGAGACAGTGGGGTAGCAGCACGAGAAAACAGGAACCGCCGCGACCGGAAGTGACGCAAAAATTGCATAATTAAAGGTAAATTTAATGCAAATGAGGAAGAATAAAGGTGCCGAAAGCAAAAGGGACATCCCATAGTAACACAGTGAGGAGGATTATAGGAACGAGAACAATGAAATTATCAGATGCCAAAAAAGGGCAAACCTGAACCGCAATCCAAAATTGAAAGTTTTTTTGTAAATGTAAAACTACAGTTTATGCATGTTGTTACCTCAGCCCAATCGAAACACAGATATAGGTTCGAGTTTATTTGTCAAGTTTTTACAATCTGTATAAGGAACTTTGTAACCACTTCACTCACAGTTCGTTGTAAAGGAATCTTCTGTATTAAGAAACATTTTTTGGCTCACTAGGTTGTTCGTATGAAGAGAGTCTACTGTAGTTAAATTCGACCATTCTTACCCATTCAATGACTACTCTCTCCCAAGTTTATCCAAGAATCATTTAAGTTTACAATGTCTTCATAGCCTCTATGTCCCATTCCCTGACTTTCCAATACCATCTAAAAAAATGTTGAGGACAAGGCTCCTGCTTTTGCCCAAGTGACTAGTTTCTATCCAATAATATTTTGCGCCCAGGGGACGATGCTAGATGGACGGCTCCAGAGGATGGGCACCCTGGCACCAACCCTGTCACGCTGGTGATCCCAGAGACACTTTTCGTAGCATTACGAGAGGTACGGAAAAAATTGCTTACCGAGTTGTGTCGTTATCACTCGGTAGTCTTCAGTTTACGCGCATGAATTCTGCTTAGCAGATAAGCTGGTTCTGACTAGCAGGTTTACGGCTGACATCAAATAGGAATTAAAAAAGGTATTCATTCTACCAAGGGACAGGAAAAAACACAGACCAAAAACACAATTCCTAGACTTTACATTAAATAAGATAGTTTTCACCGAATTACTCCGACCATTTTCCAATTCCCTATCCCTCACGTTACCAGGTTGGTGGGAACATGTAAAATTCACCCAACTCTGATTTTCATTTACAGTGCTTTTGCTTTTCGTTCTTTAGCTGCATCAGCTGGGATCTACCCATTGTTGGCACATTTCATATACAATTTACAGTGTAAACTCAAAATGCCGTCTGCAGTAATACGTTAGCAGAGTGAACAGCAGGATTCCGTGGAGTTCCTCAGGCAGATGTCCCTGTTCTTGGCGACGCTTCTGGAACCATAAGTTTGCGTCGGCTGGCCAGCAGACGTTACCGCATACAATTTACGTGCCTACCTAACAGCAGCACAGGTTCTAGCTAAACCTCACTAGCTAAACACGGAACAAACGTCCGTTGACTGTCACTGTTCTTCAAGCCAGGACAGGAACTATTCGCGCCCTTTCCCAACTTAACCCCCACTCGTGTCCGAGGCTTGATTCTCACAAGTGGGGTTCACCATCCTCTCTAATGGTAAGCCTGGCTCACGTCTGAGACAGACTTTACTTTATGTCTTGTCGACTTCTTCTTTTGACTTTTAGAGGTCGGCAAGTTCATCTGTTTTACTACCTCGTAAAACTCCTCATCCTGGCGTGACATCTCCACTCTATCTTCAGGTGAGGCTTCTATCCAGCGCAACATATATTCATCGCTATCAATATGAGGCAGTAGTTCTCCTCCGCCATCACTGATCCAATCAAGTTTCAGGAGGTTGAAACGTTTTGAAAGTTCTTCACGTTTCCCTTCTAGTTGCACTTCTGCAATTGATATGGTGTTGCATTTCTGCAACTTCTCATGTTCCGGTGCACAACTTTCCTTCATAGTTGAAGTCATCCTTTGGACGTCATCAGTCCCTTGCTGTCCAACACCTCCCCCCACTAAGGCTTCTTCAAGTTGGGTTCTTTTGGAATCAGCATGGGCGACTATATGCACCTTCTCTTCATGAGCTGGCATGGGTATCGTCTTGATATCCCGATAAGCGCTTCCTCCGAATGCCATCCTTAAAATCTCCTTCAAGCTCCTGGAATCTTGTTCCACCCGAGTCAATCTTCTCTCACGGTCAATTTCCGTTTGTACTTCATGTCGGAAAGTCTTGGAGTTAGCGTTGTGTACTTCAATTGACACTCTTTCTTCCCCCACTATAGGCTCGGGTGTCGAACGTCGACTGTGGTTTTCCCCCACTCTCGTAACTATTGGTGGACCAACACACTTCGACTTCTCCCTTTTCCTTTTGTGCTTGGTCCGATTTTTCCCAACCAAAGGACCTTGTGATGCTTTTGGTAAATCTGATACCATACTGCGTTCACATTTATTCTGTTGTCCGATGATTTGTCTTCCAAAGACGAACTGCTGCTAGATTTACTAGGCTTTCTTCTCGGGCACGCTCTAGCAAAATGGCCCTCTCGTTTGCAGGCAAAACACGTTTGTTTGAGCCTCGGCTTACTGTCATTCTTGTGCTTGTCACTAGACTTCTTTTTCGTCCTTGCTGCTTCACTCTTTTCTTCACTGCCCGTTTTACTACGCTGGCTGCTCTCAAGTAGATACTTCTCTACATTACCAGGTGTGTAGTCCCCTTCTTGAAAGGCTTCAGTTTTACAGAGTACTTTATCATAGTCTCTTGGCAGCCCACTCTGCATTACTAATGCGACGAACTCGTCTGTTAGACCCTTGCATCCTACAGTATTGGTCATTCTAGCTAGCTCTTGTATTCTTCCTAGATAATCACGTAACTCCTCTTGCTTCCTCATCCGACAGTGCGGCAATAAGTTTCCTCAACTTTGTCGTTTCGGCATATATTGTCTTTAGTGTGTCCCAGAGTTCTTTTGGATCGTTAATGTTCGCAAAAACACTTTGCAAATGCTGAGAAAACGTCAACATCAACATTAGAGTACATTTCATCGAGTCCCTTTCGTATTTATGAAGTAGTGGATCCGTAGCGACCGGCTTAGTTGCTGTACCTTCTACATACTTCCATAAACCTTTCTCTGTCAACACAAGACACACAGAATTCGACCAGGTACGATAATTCGTTTCTTCTAGCCTCTTTATGCCGAATATGTGACTTCTATTTACTACGTTCTTTGAGCTGGCCATCTTTCTCGATTTCGCAATCGTCAACTCTTTGTTCTTGGTTCGACCGAGCGGCAGAAAAAAAACCCCTAAATTCTTGAAGATCACTGGATATCTTTTAGCATTTTTAAATTCTGTTGCTTCTTAATCCATTCTTCACTCATTTCTACTCGTCGAAATTGTCCGGTTATCGCTTATTCGCTCCCGGCAAATTCCGGCCAAAAACAAGATGGCGGCTCCGTCTTCGACAACACACGGTAATAAACACACCAAATTTTCTTTCGTTCGTTTTCACTCCGCCAGAACTTGTAAAAGCAGTCCGCAAGAAAACTCTCTTTTCACTTTTTTTTTTATTTTGCTCACGTAGCGCAAGGCCTCGCTTGGGCCGCCCAAAAGCCTCATTATTAAAAAAAAACTGTATCTCCGTGAAAAATGGACCAATTCGGCTGAAATTTGTTTTGCTTAATAGCCCAATGCTTTAGCTTTCATTCTGCGGGAACAGATCCCGAAATTTCAATACCGTTAATTCACAATGACATTAACAAAAACGTTCCGAAATCACCGTAACGCACGCAGCGCTAGCCGCCATTTTTCGCAAATTTGTATTTACTGTAAATACCTTTGGATAATTCTTTGGCATAAAGCCACGTAGTTTAGTGCTTGTTTTAGGGGGCACAAATGTCAGCATCCAATTGCTATGCTTTCATTTATCATACATGTAAACATCGTACTTAATGTTTTTATCTAAACAGCGGTGACGATCTCTGTGTTCATAAAAAGGTTGACTACAGTTTCCATTTATTTGCGGCTGCAATTAAATAACGCCCTACGAATTTTAAATACATTTCAGCATTAACTAAACTACAGTATTTAATCTTTTCCCTAGTGCTTATAACAGCAACATTTATTAACGTAAATTTTTCTCATTAGCCCTACCTAGCTCGGACAACATGGCTTAGCTTTATCTTTAATATTTAGCGGACAGCAGTGCATCTTGTATTTTTTTTTCCAGATATCTCCCATCCTACAGTAGTGACTCGTTTTACCTTCTGCAAACTACGAAAAATAGCTTCTATTAATTTGCCAATTTATTAAATCCAGGTGACCAAAAACCATCCTTCAATTAAGAGTTAAAAACTCAGCCAATTCAAGTTTCACTTTCAAAACTTCCACTCCAACGATTTTTCAATAGCTCTACTTGATCCAATGCATTTGAGAATTTAGTACAGTAGAGATTGCCATTGTCTTCGGTGCAAACGGATCCTGACTGCCTCTTTGCAGCCCCTCAGGGCTCAGCTTTGGCCCACCTGCTCACCCACTCACAGGCCTGAATAGTAAACCAATCACATAGCTGCTACGACCAATACTTTTGCTTGCCTTGTTGCCCAGCAACTGACCCGCCTCCTGTCAATCTTCTGACGTCAATAGCCAAACAATAGAAAATCGCATCCTCGAACGTCCGCGCAGCGGCAGCCTTTTAGTATTTAACAAACGCAAGGTAACCAATCGACAGCACTTGCTCCGACATTGAAGCTACGAGTCACTACGACAGTTGGGATGGAGATTCCGAAGGTCCGAATGTTGCCATGCCGGGCACGGTAGTGGTTAGGTAACTAGCGGTTATTTTAAATTTTATTTTTGGTAAAGGAACTCTAAATTTTAAACTTTAAAACGTAACTTACTTTTAACTTTAATGTCGTAAATTTATGTTGGATTTAGCCAGCGGCATTCCTGACAACAGGCCAGCATAACGTGAGGGTTTGTCTGTTCCCTTTCTAAAAAACTTTCGTTTCTTATTTATAGGATCACCAAGCAAGCTGATTCTTAAATAATCAAAACTCTTCAGGTCTCGTAGCGTTATTAATGGTAGAACCCTGGTAATTCTAGCCCGACTCGAGAGGGAAAGGTTTTTGGCATAATGCATCCTGTCTAAACCTAGCTGTTGTAATTTAATGTACGTCCCATTGACTTATACAGAAACCAACTATTTCTAGTCGAAATTGTAAATCGTGCTGAACTAAAGTATTTGTTCACTAGTGAATTTTTAATGTAAAATTCCGCACAGCTTTTTATTTAAAGCATTCTTGTTGTAAAGGAACTCAACTAGTTACCGATTTAGTGTTTATTCAAACATGTTTTTAAAATAAAACCTAGAGTTTAAAACTACGTTTTGTTTCTCTGTGATTATCGTTAATTTGAGGATTTTAAACAACGAAAATTCATCTTGTTTTTTTCCTAAGAAAGTAAACAAATTAACAGTCCCACCGTTGGTGGCAGCGACCATTGAACTTAGTTTAGCCTATAGTAACCTTTAATCAGGACGCCTATCTTTACCCCAACTTGGAGTAGAAATGAGCAGTCTTTTTATTCCGAAAAAGTAAAAACGGACACTATCGAAGTTAAGACTGAAACCGCAAACACACTAGACTAGCAGTTCTGTGTCAAGCACCCGTAGAACAGACAGCGCCGCTACAAACTAATCCACGGACGTGTGCATTAATATCTTTATTAAATCCACGGGTGCTGGTGCCATAACCTTTTGATACGGTACGGGGGATGCCTACGTAAGCGTGTATATTATGATACTCTATCTGCTAACGTGTAGGCCAAAGCCTCCGGCGCTATATTTACCGTAAGCAGAGTGAACAGCGGGATTCCGTGGAGTTCCTCAGGCAGATGTCCCTGTTCATGGCGACGCTTCTGGAACCATAAGTTTGCGTCGGCTGGCCAGCAGAAGTTACCGCATACAATGTACGTGCCTACTTGACAGCAGCACAGGCCCTAGCTAAACCTCACTAGCTAAACATGGAACACACGTCCGTTGCCTGTCACTACTCGATGCCGAAGAGAGACAGAGCACGTGGCCAACCATAGTCACGTGCTAACACTCGTATTGTCACTGTTCTTCAAGCCAGGACACGAACTATTCGCGCCTTTTCCCAACAGATCAAGTGGGTTCCATTTTTGAAATTTTAAAGAAAACTTTTAGATTTTTTCTTTAAATGTTAAAAATAAGAACACTAGTTTTTTTTAACCTTTAAATAGGATTTTGGATACAGAAAAAAAGTGCCAACTTAGAAAAAATGCTGGGTTTATAAAAATTCAGAAGCAAACCTTGCCAGTCTGATTCTGTAGAAAATGTCAGATTATGCATTTTTAATCAGCTAGGCCTACTCTGTATGCCTGTACAGTATTTAAAAATATTGTGAACACAACGAACAGTACTTACCTGGCATAAAATGGCAAATACTGGGCCAGTACTGGCCACTGTCTCGCTTCAGCCAAACTCGAACAGTTCTGTAAAAAAAAAATAAAATGGACTTGT
>JAHWFP010195834.1:68483-80891 GCA_023313725.1 Lithobius niger | reverse complement strand
GTTCAGTTGAAAGGGTCCCATTTCGGTCTGAGTAGGTGGGGGTTGGGTAGCTGGTGAAAGATTGGTGGCGATGGAAACGCCTTGGGGCATGAAGGACCCTTTTCAACGGCCGCTCTTCGCAACCGACCTCTATTTTTGAGGATGGTAATGTTCAAAACGACGACGATGGGGGAACCTTGGAATATGGTGATGGCTAACGCTACGTTTTTTTTTTTTTTTATCTGGTATGGTAAAAGAAAGAAAAAAAAGGCAAAACGAATTTTGAGAGAAATGGGTTTTTGGAACGTTGGTTGTGTAATTTTTCAAGTTTTAGTTTGGGAATGATTAGAGGGGGAGGATTGTGAGCGAAAAATGACGTCGCTCTCGGAAAGATTACCACGTTGTTTTTAGCACTTTCAGACCACTGCGACTGTACAAGACACCTTTGATACGCAGGTCTGCACCTAACTGTTAAACATTGGGGTGGAAGCGACGGGGTGGAGGGGGGGGGGGGCGCCCGGGATAAGAAGTCAACATTTTTCACCTGTGTTTGTTGAGCGGTGTCGGTGGAAAGTCGTTTGGTGAGAGCGGTTGGCAAGGTGAAATCAAGATGGACGAGCATTAAATCAAGAATTAGAATTGAGTTCTGAAACTATATCGTCTATTCCCTGACCACTTACAGGACAAGTGTTAAGTCAAGGAGACAAGACTAACCGAAAACATGATCGTGGGGGGAAGTGTGTGTGTGTGGGGGTGGGGGGGGGGGAGCAGAACGTTGTAGATATTATTCAAAGGTCTTCAGAATACAAGGAAAGGCGATGGGGACCGGTCGTTATTTGTGTCCCGGGACGGGAGGGGGGGGGGAACTAAAACGTGACCTTAAGAATTATCGGTGCCCCTCCCCTTCAAATCCCTGCGAAGACCTTACCCCCCTCCAAAAGCAAAAGCGCTTTTGGTATGCCTATGGAGCTGTCTGCAAATGATTTCGTGTAGTCTAAATTAAGTAAGTACCACTCCGTACCGACAAGTTTGTTGCGCGACGCCATAGCCGTAAAAAAGGTACACGGATTACAAACAAAAATGTCAGGTGTGCCGTAAAAAAGGGGTCATATGATTGAATTTTTACTTGTTAAAATGTACACGGATAAAAATTGATCATTTTTAATTGACATAATAAAATGTACAATTGATAAAATTGCATCTGTTCAAGTGCTGTTGTGCTTTACGAATCATATATTTAAAACGTAAAGCAGAACAGCGCTTAAACAGATGCAATTTTCTCAATTGTACATTTTATTATTTCAATTGAAAATGATCAATTTTTATCCGTGTACATTTTAACAAGTGAAAATTCAATCATGTAACCCCTTTTTTACGGCACACCTCACGTTTCTGTTTGAACAAAAATGTACCTACAATAAACCGCAAGGAGTAACATGACTGACAACAGATCTTCACTAAGTGCAACAAGACTGTTAAAGGCAACAATTGGCAAAAATCTATTGTTTCAAGTTTCGGAGTAATTTGAGCGAATTTAGTTTGCATTTTATGTGGTGTTGTTCAAACCAAAATGGTTTTGTTACAAACACTATGTCAAAAATCTTTTATTTTTTCCATACTAGGCTATTGTATCACTACATTGTTATTGCAGTGGTTTTGATTTTTATCCACAAAACAGGGATTTGTATGGTTCTGTTTGGGACGACGCATTGGATTTGTGTGATTCTGCTCGAAATTCGAATTTTGGGATCCTCTCAGTTGATGGGATTTGAGTGGATCTGGACGAAAATTAGTTTAAAATATGCACACACACACACACTCCATCACTATCTTACCACGGTGGCGCCCTCTTATTTTTGGAAAAGTGGATTTGGATGTTTTTGCTTGTTACCTCTACAAATAAGACTTTACCGGGAAAAAATCCAAACTTTACTTTGTTTTGATGCAGTTATTTTGTCTTCATTTGATCGCCGACTGAAATCCTGGCTCAGCGAACAGTGTACAGAGGGACTTGTTGGCCGACCGCAGAGGTATTAACTAGGCCTTACTCAAAGCTGAGTCAGGTGCGTGCAGTATCCCGTTGTTCCAAAGAAGGCGGTAAATAAAAAGCTGTGGCGTGGAAGGCTGATTTGGATCCAATCATGGCTCACGCAATGAGGTTTCCAAAAACCGACGAAACTGCTATTTTTAGTTGCTGAGAAGACTATTGTAACGACTTTGTCCGACCGTCGCTTTTTTCAACTTCGCAACGGTACCAGATATTGACGACCATTGTTTACAACGTTAGATTCAGTGTGAGAAGTTACTTAAATAACATGGCAAATTAAAACATCGTTACTTCCTCATAGCTAATGGACTTCGTCAACGTAACTAAATTAAATAATAACATTTGATCGTCGAATTAAAATCCTAAATTAAAATCGTCAATAAAAACAAATGGATTTAGCTTCGTTTGAATATCGCGTCGTATTGTTGCGTGAATGAATAGGCTTACCGTCGAACCAAATTCTCCATTAGCCCTATCTTCTACTTACGAAATTAAGACTGCATTTTTTAAATTAGGCGTAAAATCATGTTACCATGGCAACGTCAAGTTGCTTCAAGTAGCTGTTGGCTTCATCAAGAGCGTCTCTCTCGTCACTTCTCTACTACCACTGATCGATCTATATGGACTACGTTGCACGTTACGTTGTAACACTGTAACTGTGTGCCTGAAGGCGCACCGTGTTGCAAAAATGAATAGGCTTACTATATAACAGTCCATATCTCCGTTAGCTGCTACTTACGAAATTAAAACTGCTGGTTAAAATTAGGCCTAAAAGCTGACAATTACGCCTAAAATGTAAAACAGGCCTAAAAGCTAACACATTTTTAACCGGCAATTGTGATGGCTACTGCTTTTAGATTTGTATAATAGAGATAGCTGTTGAAGTGCAAGATAGAGGTGTGCGCCTCAACATTGGAAGTGGAGGAACTGCACAGAAGACTGGTGCGACTAGGCAGTCGCTGTAGCCGCCTGTTTTTAAAGGACTGCTGGTTCTTATGAAAACCGAAAATCGTGATTCGGTTATCGAAACCGACCCATTTCTAATTACCAGGCTTTTCCCCCACAACAGGGGAATCAGGTGCACCCGCGGTACCCCAGATCTGGCGAATCAGGGGGTCCGCACGGCCTGAAACATCCCCCCCCCCAAATTATAAGTTATGAGGACTATGAGTACCGTATTCAATTTGTTCGAATGTGCATTTTCTTAATACCCCGAACAAAGAGAACTCCAATCCAACCGCAACGAGCACGGTGCAGGAGCACTGCAGTGCAAGCCTGTAAGGCAGAGAAGCCCTTCAAACGTAAGCACTCTCAAATTAATGAATGAACCAACTCGTTTAGTGCAATATTACGGCCGACGAATATATTTTACATAGTGCAAATATTTTCCGGTTTAAGTCGGGGGAGGGGGAGGGCCGCCGTTGTTGTTAGTCCAGGCCCCGAAATTTGATATGGGGGGGCTCTGCTAATTACGTATTTATTATTCACAATTTAGTACAGGCTAATAATAGCACGACGTCAAGATATATTCTGTAGCTTTATAATAATAAAAAAAACTGAAGCTCTGGTTGGTTGAGAGTGACGTTTGGATGGAGTTGTGGTGTTTTTGATGTTGATTGCCTTTGATTGCATGTTTGGTCTACCTAATTTTTCTTTTTGAACTTCTGAATATCTGCTCTTTTTGCCGATTTATTTACCGATTCTGTGTGTTTTTCGCCTATACCGTTGATCTTCTTGTTTCTTCTATTTTACGTGTCTTTTTGTAGTTTGCTTTTTCCTGCGTATTTTTATGCTCTTTTCCCTTTTGCTGCGCTCTTTTTGCTGTAAATAAATTCATTAAAGGGCAATTACATCCATTTTGACATGCATGTTTGACTTTTGCATCACTTACACAATAACTAAACCCAAGAATTGCGGCAAGAATACGTTACTTACGTCCGATATAACAATTTAATTACTGCATCACCAAAACACGACACGGAGATCGCCATTGTTTTGCTGGAACGCTCAGAAATTAATGCTGACAGATGTCACTTTTCGATTTCGACTCGCAGCCGATTGAGATAGCTGTATTGACTGTGAGGAGCTCAAGCGTCTGGCGGCCTTAGCTGGCCGGCAGTGTAGTGGCCAGCTAAGGCCGTCAGACGCTTGAGGTCCTCACAGTCAATACAGCTATCTCAATCGGCTGCGAGTCGAAATCGAAGAGATCCTTCTGCGCGTTCCAACAAAACAATGGCGACCTCCGTGTCGTGGTTTTGTGATGCAGTAATTAAATTATTATATCGGACGTACGTAACGTATTCTTACCACAATTCTTGTGTTTAGTTATTGTAAGTAATCCAAAAGTCAAACATGCATGTCAAAATGGATGTAATTGCCCTTTAAAAAAATCAGCTATAGCAACAATAGTGAGGTCCAAGACCACTTAGGACCTTAGGTTGGTTTTATCTACAATACCCAAGGGGAGCGAATCATACGTTACTATGTCCGTATGTACTTTTGAGGTGAGGGTCAAGGAGCTAGTAGCAAGATCCACTGGACAGGAGCCACATTATTAACGGATTGGTAGTAAAACTAAATTAAACCGTATTGAGACGGGATGATTGGCTACGTCTAGTTTAGCCCCCCCCCCCCCCGCGCACTAGGCGGCCAGGTATTACGGCTAGTGGTCGTTGCGGCCAAAAAACACCGCTGATCGGCCACGTTCGTTTATCGTTGATAATTCTCGATAACGTGGTGAAAAATGAACACGGAGCAAATGTATGGGTCGCCCTTTGGTCGCGAGCACGCCGCCCGGGATCCCAGCGGCCGCCGCGGTCTTAGTGCGCGGTGCTACATATACCGTGAGCATTCTCGTTGGCCGCAGCGACACTTGGTCGCGCGGCTTGGTCTCTTAGTGCGCAGGGGCCCTTACTAAGTAAAAATAGCGAAATTGTCCATTGAAGTCAACTGGTGGTGTAGCTTGCAAAGACGAACTTGTTAGACGTCTCTTTTAACGATTTCTCTCCCTTTAAATTCTCAAAATTCTATGTTCTTGTGCTCATTCCGTGTGTTACTTTCTTGAAAACAATTGGCTTTTGTGTGTCTCGCTGTAGATACCTTCTCTGATGAAGGTGTTCGGGTAAACTGGAAAAAGTTCGGTAGGTGGGGAGGAGAGAGAAAGAGGTTGAAGGAGACAGTCGGAAATGTGTGCTGCCCCTTTCATTTCGATAGGGGAGGAGGATTGGGTGCTGATGTTACTTTCCCACATTCTCCTTGCAGCGAATTGAAAGAACGTGTGGGTTTAGTTTCATCTGAGGACCAATGTTGCACCTGCGTCGCCTATTCTTCAAGTTGAAACCCCCAACGTCTTCTGGTTGCCATGGAGATAGCTGCGTCTCGTGGCTTCGGGGTTCGGGTGTCTTGGTTAGAAAGAGTGGCATGCAGTGTTAGTTTTTGAGTGTAGTCTCGAAAATAAGGCTCTTAGGGATCGGCCATTATTTATCGCCGGAGGGGGGGGGGGGGCGAGGGGAGGAAATAGGGGCGGTCATGAATATTTGGGATCCTCTCGAGAGTGGGGGGGGGGTCATACAATTTTCAGGTGCCGTGAAGAGGGGAGTCACAAAAAACACTAATCAAACTGGAAGAAAAAGTCATTTTGAGACCTCAGAAATGCAACTTTCAGAACTCAAGGTTTCTGCAAACGCCACAGTTCCAGATCCCCCCCCCCCTCCGTAATGTGAGAGTTTGCAAGCTTTTGAAGCTGGTAGTACCAATACTACAAGTATCGTTTTTTTTTCCCCAATAAACTTTGTAGAAAAACCTTGCCGTCTGGTTTCTTGGCTTCTTCTGCTTATGTCAGGTGCAGACTGCGGCACGGATTTGGGCCTACAAGCAAACAGTGTTTTCTTCATATATTGTAGGAAAAACTCGATACAAGATGAGTGCAAGGAACATCGGTGTTTTTTTTATGGAACATTTTTAAACCAACGTGTCTTTTCGTTAAAAACGAGGTACGTTTTCCTTATAACTAGTGGTAACTTGTTGGCTCAGAGTGCCACTTCCTTAATTCAGCTACAGCACTATTCTTGGCTATACGGTAAATCATCTGCAGATAGTCTAAATAGGCATGCGAAAACACATTTTTTTTTGGGGGGGGGCGGAAGTGGTGTTTCACATATTTTTGGAGGACCTTGAGTGGGGGGGGGGATCAAAATTTTCTCAGGATCTCGAAGAGGACGGGTCATTGAAAATTTAGTGGTCACATTTTCATTTCCTCCGCCACCCCCCGCGCCCCGGCCGTAAATAATAACCGGTTCCTTATATAAGTTCGGTGATGGCTGTATTACCAGTTTGCGTAAACTGACAGGCTGTCACTGTACCCCACGAAATTATATTTTCGAGTTAGATGGGTCGATTTTGTTCCCCTCCTCCCAACAAAAACAGCTTGCCTATAGCCGCTATGGTATTGCCTCGCTAAGTGGATGGTAAAGCAAACCACAAATTGCTAACCTTGCAAATTCTGATCTTTACAGCCATAACCGAACAAACATAGGAAGGTGCCTTACTTCCTGCATCATGACTTTCAAAAATGAACACTGCCAGCATACAACTTTTTTTTACACGGAATAGCCAGATCCCAAGAAAATGATGATTTTCAATTTTTCTTATTTTTTTTTTCCAAATTGCGTGCCTCGTTCGCGCTGTCGCGCTCACTGCGGCTAATTACATAACATCAGAAACGCGCTTTCAAAAACGCGTCCGGACGATCGAAACCTGGCCGGCCAAAAACATGATCCGATTGACGCCTGAGATCCGGCCATCTCGGATCTGGACGGTCCGTGTAAAAATAAAAAGTTATTTGCATGCTGCCAAACTGTGATCTTTTTATTCGTGGACCGGTAGCAGTTCCTTTTCAGGAACCGTAATGGCCACTTTCGTCGCTGAAACTTGATGTTATCACCCTCAAATAGGCGAAAAACCTTGCAAAATAACGTCAAACTTTTTTTTTTTTATTTTTTTTTTATTTTGCCCTCACGATGTTTTATTCACGGCATCATAGTTTGTTCATGCAAACCTCGTCGAGCGAAGAGAGCGATGTACTGGTGTACTGCCAAATTTGGTTAAAGTTTAAAGACGTAGTGTGGTACGTAAACCATGCGCATTGGCTGTTTGCCGTGACGTCACCATGAGTTAGCCAATGACGAACGAGAACAACGACTGTTTGGCCGTCTGATTGGACTAGCCCAGTCACGTGATATGCAACGTCACAGCAAACAGCCATGGCGCGTGGTTATAAGTTGTGCTCGCCATAACACTACAGTTGAAATCGTCATAATTTTTTTCCAGGCTGCCCGAAGCATGGCCTGTAGTGAAACGAGTTGCAGAGAATATTTTTGAGGTGGCAACGGCAACTGTTATGAGTACACCACCACGCCCGTGTGGCAGAAAGTGTCAAACTTTTCTTCTTCTTTTTACACAATATAGGCTACAAGTTTTAAATCTCGCTCGGATTGTACATACATTTTTAAGAACAGAACATACATTTTAAAAATAATTTCATTCTTTCATCATTTTTAATTTAATTCCGCTTTTATTGGCTCGTGATAATGAGCTTTATTTAGATCGAAACGTCGAGTTTGTGGTTTTTTTTATGTGTACTACGTAGCTTTTCTTTTATTATTATTCCTTAAAGGTGCATTCCTTCCAACCCCATTTTTCTCGATCCTCCACATCAAGTACGGCCCCAAAGGTCTATTTACTTACCGTTAGTCTTTCCCTTGCTGAAAATCCGTTTTAAAATGTGGCGTCTACGAGATTTTCTGTTGAATATTGGGAACTAATTGAATAGCGTCCCGCGATGATATGATCCTTTGCGCGCTTACAATAACCTTGACGGTTTTATCTGGGTGTTTGCGTGTACTCATTTTTAATCATTTGCTAATAATTGCCATGAGATCAAAAGTCTAAAAGACTAATGCGGTAAAAAGTAAATTTATTTCTGGCAGTAGAGCAGTGACACGACGTAGTATTAGTGTATATAACTCTGTGCTGGAACCTTAATGGGTTAGCTGCAAGGGGCACTTCAGAGAGAAACAGAAGGGCGTCTTGCTGAAGCCGATGCTGTGAAGAGTGATTTCTTAGACCTAAAACGCGCGATTTTTGCTGTTGGAGAAAACAACGTTATTTTAAGCCTAAGAAATCCGCTCTTCCGTTGTTTTTCCCTCCATTTTTATGTAGTGCACCTTGTAGTTATGCCCTCCAAAACCCATACTGGTGCCAATATGGCGGCAACTGTCGCTGCTCTATAGATCGCCGAAGAAAAATTATAAGATACTACCCTAAAAAATTATAAAGTGTGATGTGATGTTAAAATACGAAAATCCTTCCAGTTAGCGACGACAACATTTTTGTGTTCTCAAACGCCCAATGCCAACTAAGATAGTAGCTACGTTCCTCGCTGCAAGGAATGGAGGAAAAAATGGAATGTTGGCTGTTGGCTTATTTCCAATTTTTCTTAAGGAATGGAGGAACGCAGGTACTTTCTCACTTGACCTTGTATTACTATGCCGGGTCTCGCGAAACGGCGCGATGGTAACATTCGCGGACGGCGATCTGCGCGTGGCTGTTATAAGGCAGGCGGAATGTACCTTTAAGACACAAGAGTGTCCATATCACCCAGTTTATCCTATTGTCCGTCGATAGCCGACATATTTGCTGTTGCCAACATTTGGTCGCCATATTTGGTATTGCCTATCTATTGCCGACGTATTTGCTATTGCATCCGTTTTCCATCTTTGCACAGGGCTGGCGGCACGATCCTTCTTGCAGGGTCAATAAGACTCAAAATAATTAGGAGGGGGGGAGTGGGGGAGGGGAGGGGGTTAAGATGAATTCGCCTCTCCATGCCTCATTTCAATCTCCAGGCCACACTCGTTTTCTTGGACGGACTGGGGATGTGTCTTTATTGATTTCGTTTAATTTGCGTCGGAGGAAGAAAGTGGGGTGGCGTGTAAGCCGGGTTGTTGCTTCGTTGGCAGAGACCCACGCATCTCCCGACAAAGCAAATTAAATAACGAGCTGATGTTGCGTTTCCCCTTCGCCAACACCTTCTGCATGCCCACCTCCCCCCTAAAAGATCAACGACTCGTCCTAGCGCAACAAAAAAACCAGAAGAAGCGAGGGGAATAAAAATGTATGGACTGTTTGAGAAGCCGGCCCGCCGTCTAAAGACGGGTGAATTTAGATATATCTGTTCTGTTCCCTCTCTTGGGTGTTTTCCCTTTTCTAGTTTTCTCCCTTCCCCGAACGCCTGCTCACGCTTAACGTACGCACTTTTGAGAAAACCAACTTATTCCTATGAATTTTAGGTTATCACTAGACGAAGCCAGTGCTACGCACGGATGGCGTCAAATGGAAACCCACCAACAAATGGAAATCCACCAAAAAATGGAAACCTGGCATATCATATTTTTGTGGGCAGTGGATAACATACGCTGAGTTTCGTTTGCTTCGCTCACTCAATCAGCGACCCCCAAGCCCGACGAAGCCCGGACCCCTTTCCCGAGCCCGGTCTCCAAGCACCCTGACATTTTAATATTTCTGTGGAATAATAAATAACAAAGGTGAAACCTTTAGCCCAGCGGATTGCCATTTTTTTTTTGTAGTAGTGACAGAAAGTAAATCACGGTCAATGCCTCATACGGTTTTATTTATTTATTTACTTACTACTAGAGCTAAAAGGATTTGTACATTCCATGCGCTCTACTCTACTTACGCTACTTACCATAGGGTTTTGTTTTCCTTTTCTGAAGTCTTATTGTTGCCGACTGCTTTGCAAGGTTGGTGTTAAGTGTTTTGTGATAGAGTAAGTTAGGCTTAAGGTAGGGCCGAGTGTACGACAGTATTGGTGACGTAGTACTCAAAATAAAAAATCAATAAAAAAAAATCAAATCAACGGAGCAAAGATGAGCCTTGTGCCCCGCAAGTTTAAAGCGATTGTTAACGTGATTCTTTGAGTCTCTGTAAAGTAGTAGGAGTGGTTAAGGGTCGCTAAAACCCTGTGAACTCTTTGAAAAGTAGTAGCTTGAGTTCAACGATCTTATTGTGTAGATTTGGTATACTCTTTCATTAACCGCAAAAGGGCACCAATTACGTTTGGTTAAATGCGTTAGCAAGTAATTTCCTGGTAACGGTGGTTTGCCAATTCAAGTGACAAGCACGCAACAACGATCGCGCATGCAACGGTTGTTGCGCCGACAACTGAAACCATATTCAACTCAATATTGGAACTACACATGCACGAAATAAATAAGTCCTTCCATCGTGTCAGGCTGCCAATTTCGAAGCCTCGAAATTTACAACGTGTCTTCAATTGGTTTAAAAGTGGGTAGGTAAGCTTTTAAGTGAAACACGGATTGTGTCATTTTCGGTATCAAAATCAACAATGACATTGTACCTGAATAAGAGATTTAATAAGAGTATGAAAGGCCCGAAGCCAAAACCTTTAGCCAGCCAGCCAGCTATGCCACATCCGCGCGACCAGGCATAGGATAAGCAGCATACATTCCTATGGTAATCCATAACTTGGCGAGTTGAGAAGTAAGCACCGTTTTTACAAAAAATAATTAAAACCTTACAAACGCCCATCGTAGCATTTGGGTTTAGCAACAAAGGCCACTGAGAAGAAGAAATATTCTATATCATCCTGGCCGATGCTCGAACCCTGGTTCCTCGATCTTTGAGCTTCTATAGGACACTCTCCAAATAAACAGTGTTTTTGCTGCTGTAACGACGGGTGTTTGTTTCTTTTCGGGTAGCGGGTGGGAGGGGTGGGGGTTGGGGTTATTAATGCCGTCGATATCTGTCGTTCACCACACGGCTATTTTTCTGAAGTCTACGAACACGTTAACAGAGTTGTATGGCGTCAGTACGAATCTACAGTGCGTATGTTTGCATACGGTAGGGTTTAAGCTAATTCGAAACAACGGAACGAACACTAACGAAGAGGTGTTGGTACGGTCGGTGATAGCGATGAGGGGGGGGGGGCGAAGGAGGACGAGGAGTTGAAAAAAAAACAAATCAACAGTATATATTTTTAGGAGCTCCATTTTCCCGGATTTCCAGCGAGAAGCTACTGTACAAAAATGTTTATTGGATCCTAATTCTGTTGTTATTGGCAGATTCCAATCGTCCGTTTAATGTGGGAATCGGAACATCTGCACCCATTTCAGCAATTTTGTTTTCTCTTCGTTCAATTTTTTCCCTTCTTTTTTTGTAGTCGTGGAAAATTTACGGCTTTAAGCAGAAAGTTGTTAATTAGTTAGGGTTCCTTCTCTGTCTGTGATCGATAAAATTTGGTCTGCAATGCTAATGCAAGCCGTTCGTTTGTATACGAAACTATTTTAAGACAACTTGGGGCTGTATAATCGCCGCCGGTGTTGTGACGCCAATGCGGACACAAATTAAGAATTATCTTTTCTAAGCAAGTGCCGGGTAAACAGAAGGTATTTTTTATGTATTTATTTATTTATTTACAAGCTTAAACTTCGACAAGGAATGAATGGTTGGTTTGCGAAAATGCGTAAATTTGAATTTGTTTGCAGAAAGGGTTTGTTTGTTTGTTTAGCTTGGTGATTGTGTTTGCCTTTACTATTTTCTATACTCGTAAAGTAAAGAAAATCCTATGACGTCAGCGTAAATTGTGTTGTAAAGTAAAGCCGTATGGCGTCATCTGAGTCAAACTAACGTAATGTAGATGACCCAGCTTATCTGACGCCTTCGAAAGAAAAAGTATTCTAAGGCGGGGGGGGGGGGGAGGGGGCACACCAGGCGTGGAAGGGGGGAGGACAAAAGGGTCCCGCGCCTTACCTAGCAAGGAGCGTCGCCTCGGTTCGACTAATTTGAGATAAAAGAATACTAATTTCAGATAAAAGAATTTCAGATAAAAGATAAAAGAATCAAAGGTTCTTTTATCCTGCCGGACTGTGTCCTGTTGACAGTGCATTTTTACTGATGAAGGTTCTGGTAAAGAACTGACAATTTTATTGAATAAAATTACATGTTTGGAGGGCATCCCGTGGTCCAGGGGGTTTTTCTTACTAATTTGGAGAAAACTAAAGCAGGTTGTCAAATTTGAAAACTGGCATTTTGAGGTTTAACGATTGGTATCGAAATCTCGCCGCTTGAAACGTAAAAAAAAAAAATAAGTGCAGCCGTAGTGAAAGAAGGGGGCGAGTTTTTTGCCAAGATAGCGTGCCCGGGGCCGGGGGGGGGGGGGGAAGTGCCCAGGAATGAGAGCGCAATACAGTTTTTTGTTGATGTGATACGTGCCTAAAGTGAGAGTGTTAGTGACTGAGTGAGTTTACGAAATAGCAAACAACAGTATAACAAAGCAGTATGTG
>JAHWFP010195834.1:34016-68383 GCA_023313725.1 Lithobius niger | reverse complement strand
CCCCCCCCCCCCCCCCCACACCCACAAGCAGTGGCGTAGCTACGTTAGGTGTGGCCGGTGGCAAATTAGCCCTTGCCCCCCCCCCTTCCTTAATATCCAGGACGACCTATAAACAACGCACTAGCTGAAAAATGTTTCAATCCATACTTTTCTAATTTTTATTTATAGTGAACATAGGGTCCACTTTTTCGTACTCCAGTGAAAAAAAACTTGGAAAAAAGTTTGGATTTAGAGACATTTTTCAGTTTGTACGTTTTTTAGGATCCCCCGTGTTTTTTAATGACAGGGGGGTGTGCGGACGGGGATGCTCGAAATTTATTCTTTAAATTCCAAATAAAAAATAATTTATAACAAATGGGCGAAAGACTCTTTAGAGCCTAATACAGTATATTAACGTATCATATCGAAAGCAGTTTATACCAAATTAAATAACTAGTGTATTACAAAAAAGCCCTTTTTAAATCTAAATTTTTTTCGTCCCGGGGGGCCCCCCTCAGGCTGGGGGCCGGTGGCATTTTGCCACCCTTGCCACCCTGTAGCTACGCTGCTGACCACAAGAGCTTGTGACCGCGTGTGACGTGTTGGCACCATATTAATAAGTCAAAAATCGTACAAATAAAAGTCGCTATTACGCGCTAAAGCCCCTTTGGTTAAAAATCTTACCTCGAACATAAAAAAAAACGCTGGTTCTCGTTTTCAAATGTTTAAAGCAAGCTATCACGATACCCACCCTTTAGCAGTGTACACAAATAAAGATGAAAATCAATCTTGGGGTGGGGGGGGGGGAGGGGGATATAAAGTAACACGTCAAGTCAACTCATTCGTTTACATGGAGTTTAAAACTATTGAGTAAACTGAGCAGTGCTTTTGTTTTGGCGACATTTTCTGAGAAACGGAAAGGAAAAAAATGTGGGCAGAGATGGTTCCAGTTTAGACTGTCTACGGGAAACAAGCAGTGTATATCTGGTAAATACTACTACAAAGAAACTTGGATTTATGGGACTTATTCGATTTATCGGATTCATTGACAAAAATTAACGCCGATACAGCTCACGCGGTCTAGGCAAGCAAGTTGGTCGTCAACCGGCGTACTAGCTGTCATCTGCAGCCGGCAAGAATCGCGTTTACGTTTGCGGACGGTTGGTGCGGAAGTTCAGAGAGAAATACGATGCTGACCTCGACAATATTCGAATAGGACACAATGGCTTTAGGCCACACAACACAATTCGAGTTTTTAATGGATGACCCCTTTTTTGGTCCCTTAATACACTAACAAACACGTACTATCAAGAATTTATAGGGTTGGGGAGGAGCATTTGTGACCGAGACCCATTCTGAAACGTCTTAGACACATTCACATTAGTTCAGTCTTAGTTTATAGAGGGCGCCATGTGTTTTATGTGGGAATTTCTACTCAGTTTTTAGCCTAAAATTAAACTAAACTAAACGAAAGTAGCTTATATTTAATTTAATATTTAATTTATTATTTAGCCTAGCTTAGTTATAATTAAGTTTACTTTAAATTTGGGTTGAAAAATGGACAAAAATTACCAGATAATACACGTGGCGCCCTCTGAAAACTCCAACTGAACTAATGGGGACGAATCTAACATGTTTCAATTGTGACTTTTTAGAGTTACAAATTCTCCTCCCCAACCCTATAAATTCTTGGTACTACTTATTAAATTACGTGGAAGCTTTTGCATCAATGAAAGCAGCAAAGTGGCCTGTTGTAAGCGACCTTACTTTATCGCCATTTTCCTATCCCAGAATGCAACTCGACGGATCGGTCCTGCTGAGCCAAGCAGGGTAACGTTGATAATGGACGAGGTGGACTGAATGTTTCAAGTGTTTGTGGTAGACGAGTTGGACGCTGGAGTGGACGCAGAATTTACTTCACCGAGTTAGGACGTTAGCAAGTTGTGCCACTTCCCTGTTTCATAAATGCTAGATAAGCAGTCCCGGCAGAAAGGAAGGTGCTAATTATCAAAGGTACAACCGAGATCCATTCTTCATACGCTTTAATGCTCAAATGCCTGGACTCAAGACCCAAACACTAGGGTCCCGGCTGCTGGAGTCCTGGCTGCAATTCTCATTAGTAAGTCTTACCTATTTTTCTTCTGCCGGGACTCTGGTGTTTGGAACTTGGGTACCGGCACCGGGACTGGAGCATTTGAAGAAGGGGTCCTGACTGCAATTCTCATTAGCAAGTCTTGGGTATTTTTTACTGCCGGGACTCTAGTGTTTGGGACGTATTGGGCCCCAGCACGAGGAGTAGCGCATTTGTAGAATGGATCCCGGTTGCACTTTTAATAATAGATCCATGATCTTGGTTCCTACCTGCGCCAACTGTTATGAAATAGACGTTGGCGACGTTCCGACTTGCTTATGAATGCATCATGTGGTCGTAGTTCCTTGCGTCCACTACCGTAGTTCCGCGCTTCCAAGCCTACGCGTCCACCGGGACGTCATCCGTACTCCGTTAAGCGGCGGGTGGCCAGTTTTTGTTCCCGACAGATCTCGGGGCCACGCACGGAACGAACAAATCGCCTTTACTTTCCCGCGCCAGCTTTGCGTATAAAGAACCAAGCGGGCACCCTTCCTTGGCGCTGCACATGGCTCCATAAACCAGCCCTCGGTCAACCCCTACATCCACCTTTCGGTGCATCGTTTATAAGCTCGATCTATAGTTACTTTAAAACCAGAATTTTTTCTCTTCCGGCTCCGCCGAATAGCTATGTGCGTGTATGATCTTCTCCATTTCCGCCTATCAATTGTGTTTATTTTTTCTTCTCCTTATCTCTTCTCAGTTTCATCCAGCCAATTTCCTTCATCTTTTCTCTTCTTCTTCTTCCCCATTCAGGTCTCGTTTCTATGGAAACGTAAACAAGCTAGAGGGATTTGAGCTAAGGTGAGAATTCGCCCGGGAGATTAGGCGGCAGCGTTCGTTGGTCCGTGTATAGCTTCTCTAGCCGCCCGAGAATTACCGGCTCGGTTAATGCAGTGAAGCTGATCCTAGTTTCCTCCGGGGGTTGCTTTTACTTGCCGCTGTCTGTCTGGCCAACGATCTGTCGCTTCGATTTTATTCCCGCTCGCGTGTCATGACGAACGTCGACGAAGATCGTGTGCGTTACTCAAGATGGCCGGAGGGTGAGATTACGTTAAGGTGGGGAATCGAACTTTTTTTTGGCAAGTCTAGAACGAATTTGCATTCTTTGAAGGAGAATTTCAATGATAAACATTGCTGGATCCAAATCTTTGGACACTTATTCGACACTGCTACACACATGTATAGAACGATTGGACTAACGAATTTCTGTATTAAAGACTGGCCTTGCGACAATACAAGATGCACTAATCTAGAAAAAAAAGTCTAAAAGGGTATAAAAGGTAGCCCAAAAAAGTCCCTAGAAAATTACAGTCTATTAAAAGCCTAAAAAAAAACCAAAAAGGGCAAAAAAAAGGCTAAGAAAGATAAAAAAGATAGCCAACAAAAAGTCCGTTGAAAAAAAATGTGCCCTTTTGCTAAAAGATGTCCTTTCCGTCTTGAAAGGCTGTGCACGCTACTGGATTTCACAGTTTAAAGTTCGTTACGCGCCGGGGGCTTGGTGGCCCAGGCCGCAACGAGAGGCAGCCCAGGACGGCTGTTTCTGTTTTCTCGACCCGGAAATAAGCTGCCTGCATTTACCACTTCAAGCAAGTTAGAGCAGAAGCTTCCTGTCATGCGCGAAGGCACTATCTTCCCAGCTACTAAGTTATGCTAGCTGTGCCAAGCCACGGTGGCTTGCGTTGGCCGCTAAAAAATATGCGGCCGAGCGTGCCCGACCCTGAGATCAATTTAGCAGTGGGAAATCGGTATTGGTCCCACAGTTGTATTAACATATAAAACACCCAACTGCGCACAATTTTCACGAAGTTAATTCGTATCCCTACTTCAAATGACGAAAAATGGGCGAAAATCCTTAACAAATTTTGTTTTACGTAGGGTGCACGGGTAGCTGCGAGCACTGGAGTGTCAGATTCGATAGGCATCCTGGTCCCAGTTGTACATCTTCGGCTTCTTACAGACCCGGGTTCGATCCTGGCGATGCGAAGTGTATATTTACGGGTTTTTCTCCGGTTGTTTCCCGCCCGTTGCACGAGGGTTTCCTCCGGGCACTCCGGTTTCCTCCCTCATGCGGCAAAAAACAACTGTCGTAATGGTGGTACTTCTTCCACTAACATCTGCCGCCTGGGAATTTGGGTGGGTGGATGGATGCTTCGTGCATCGTCTGTATATTATTTATTTATTTTTCCTAGTTGACGTTTGAACTTTAACTGCAATGCCTTTTAAATCATCGGGTTGATGGGTTAATGCAGAAGATGGACTAAGAAAATAAATCTGAGAACCCAGTTTTCATTTTCGCCAACTCAACAAATTTTCGCGGTGTTTCGGGAAGCGCTCCCCCCCCCCCTCTGTTTCTTCCCCTCTTTCCCCCCCCCCCCCCCTCCCGATACGGCCCTGTCCTCTCTGGTCGGCATTGCTTCCAGGAATACTTTTCCTCTTCGTACGGAAATGGAACACTTCATTCCCGAAAGATATTTCGACGTCTCCGCCTTCGGTAGATTCGTTGATGCAGTCGCATCGTTATTCATTATTATGCTTGCGTTGTAATTCAATCTCCATTTCTACCGCATTGGGGGAGACCGGCGGCGGAGCGTGTGTTATAATTATGCGGAATAACCACGATCAACAGGGCCGGCTCAAGACCATTTGGGGCCCTACGCGGATTCCGTAATCCACCACCCCCACTCCACCCCCACCCCCAGGGTCATACGTGTAGCTTTAAAAGCATTTTTTTGTATTCCGATTGGCCAAAAAGAAAACGTAAACTGGAACCCCCTCCCCTGTCCTAATTTCTGTGTTTATTTCATTATTGTATTTGGCTTCAATAATAATTCACAAGTTTTCATTCGTGTTTGATGCGTATCATTGAACAATAATTTTTCTACCATTTCTCCTTTCCTATCAGACTGCCTCCAAAAATGCCAGCCGCAAGTACCACTAGTTTCGATTTCGGGTCGCGCAACGCTTCGACTAATCGACCGTCCTCATCGTTCCCGACGTTTCAAAAACACTAGCACAGCTTCTCCCTCTATTTTAATCTCTAATTTGACTCAGTTTAAAGGTTATTGTATGTTTTAAACGGACAAAATTATGAAATCAAAATTTTATTACGTTGTGATTGTTGTCACTATTCTGTACGGTGACCGTCTTGAAAACAACTGACGACCTGGCAGTCGCTAGTGGTAGTGGAAGTATCATCGTAAAGATTGTATCGTCGATAAATTATATCTGCATTACGGTATACTAAGATTAGTATTCCCGCTCCCGCAAGGTAACCCCTTTAAACCGGGGGTCCTATGCGGCCACGGTACTCGCGTGTTCTTTGAGCCGGCTCGCATATAACTTTTTTTACACGGACTCCCGGATCCCAAGAAAATGCGGTTTTTCAATTTTCCATAATTTTCCAAATTTCCTGCCTCGCCCGTGCTGTCGCGCTCGCTGCGACTAATTACATAACATCAGAAACCCGCACGCAAAAAACGTGCCCGGGCAACCGAAACCTGGCCGTTAAAAAACGGGATCCGAATGACGCCTGGGATCTTGCAGTCCGTGTAAAAAAAAAAAGTTATTTGCAGCCGCTCTGACAATCAAGACAAGGCCGGCTGAGACGGAACCTAGGGAATTTGGAGATTGTAGCTCAGCTGGCATTGCCTTCGACTTAAAAATAAAAATAAAAAGACACTTCACCGTTGCGTTGTGTTCCGAGCTCGCACGTGCAAAATTGGATGTGATGGTAGCACAAAGAAGAAGGATGTGTTGCTGGGTTGGGGGCGTCACACGAGCGTCACCCCAACCCCCTCTTTGGGGGCCATGGATGGCGAACATGTTTGCGCGGGTGCGGGTGTGTTCAGGCGTTAGGTAAAAGCGCGTAGTGGCGCCGCCTACTCTTGCTATTGATCCCTTCTTCAGCGGAATTCCCTGGAGCCTAATGTCAACAGGCTTATCTGCTGTTTTGCACTTTCTTGTTCTTAGGGGTTTAGCGTTCGCCTTCTTACTTTCGATTGGTGGAAGGGTTTGGAGGTGAATGGTGAGAGGAGCACTTGGAGTGCGATGCAGTTTTGCTGCGTGTGTGGGTGGTAAACTAAAAGTTGGGCGGATATCGTCTTGTTCTCATAATTCCAATTAACATGCGAATATATTGTGGCGACTATAGGGCAGTGACATAACGTAGTATTATTGTGTTTAACTCTATGGTGGAGACAGTAACTGGATTAGCTGCAAGGGGCACTGGAGGGCGAAAAGAAAGTCGACTTACTGAAGCCAGTGCTTTTAAACTGGATTTCTTAAGCCTATAACGCGCGATTTTTGTTGTTGGCGAAAACAACGTTTTTTTTAAGCCTAAGAAATCCGCTCTCAAAGCACTGTCTTGATTAGAAGTGCCGTTGTTTTCCCTTACATTTTAATCAAGTGCACCTTGTAGCTATTACCTCCAAATGGTGTCTCGTAGCCAATATGACGTCACTTGACGCTGCTGTATTGGCACGTCCGTCTGGGCCTCACCACTAACGCCACAGCTAAGGGAGAAGGTATACGATTCTACTAGTGGGCCAGATTTTAGTTTTTGCTTAACTGGCGAAAACGAGGTAAAAGTATAGGTTCAGTCCGCTTGATGCTTTAATGATTATAATTATGAGCGTTGGAAGGCTCAGTCTCGCCTGACTTACATGGGCGACACTTTGCCTTAACTTTAGACCTAATTCGGTATGCCAAGGGAACTAGGCTTACTTAGGGTCAGATTAAATTGCAAAAGCGTACGGTAATGGTTTTGTTTGGGTGATTAATTTAATATCAGCGGGGTTGCTGTGAAACAAGCAAAAGGGTTGGACTGGGCTGAATTTGTGTTTGAGACTAATGGGGGAAAGGGAAATATTTCTAATTAAAATGACAGAAATTGCCTTGTGAACTGGGATGGTGAAAGAACACTGGCGGATGAATTCTAATTCGTTTCACACCCGCAATTGTTGAGAGCACAGGGAGGATGGCCAAGCGAGCTCGAGCCATTACAATTGATGACGTACAAACTACAGGCAATTTGCATTTACATATTGGTACGATAATTGGTCGCACAAATTCAAATTCAAATTCTTTATTCGAGAGCCGTGACCTGCAGTCGTACGCTCTGTACATCACTAAGTAAAACATAGAACAACAAAAACAATTAAACAAAACCATATCACACCAACTGGTCGCACAACATCATTCAGAAAACAATGGAGATTACTTTTGAAGTGACAGTGAGTAGTTAAACTATGACGTCATCCTAATCTTGGACTTGATTTCGCAAGTGACGTCATCAGTGGGGATTTCGTTGGGGTGGTATGGTTTCAACGGTGAACTCCCATTTCGCCCAAAAAAAAAAGCAGATTAACAGTTTTGACCTCAGGGGCAAGTCCCGTTTCGCCAAATCCCGGTTCGCCAAAACGAATTTGACAAAATTTTACGTACACGAAATTTAATACTTATTTCTATGTAATGGGGCTTTAACAGGCAAGCAGATAAGCCCACTTGATTTATTAGCGTTTTGAAAACTGGTAATACAGACGGAAAAACCTGCGCTTTAAATATTGTTTAGAATGCTTGGGCGTCACTACGTCAATGCCAAGGTTCTCTTTTAAGAATAGTTAGTTATACACGTGATGGTTAAGCTTTTCCAAACGGGAATTCCCGTTTTGCAGAATCTCGTTTTTCAGAATCAAAATATTCTTAAAAAATTTAACATTGCAGAAGTTAAAGAGGCATGCCTAATTTTTAGTAATTTTTGATTAGTTATGGTTTCTGATGTTATGTGTTAAGCCGCAGCGAGCGCGGTAGCGTGAGCGAGGCACGTAATTTGAAACAAATTATTCTGCAAAACGGGTGTTTGTCTATACATGTCTGACCATTATCATGTTATAAATGTTCATGTTTAAATGTTTTAAATGTTACGTGGGCCTAAAATTTCGTAAACGATATTTGGCGAAATGGGATTTGGCGGAACGGGACTGGCCCCTAAGGCAAAAGCTGTTAATCTGCTTTCTTTTTGGCGAAACGGGACGTAACCGTTTCAACATTGTAGTAAGAAATAAATCTCTCAACAATATCTTCGTGACTTTCTAACAGCAATTAACCAATGGGAAGCCAGTAAACGGCAGCCACCAGCCAATCACGCAACCTTCACACCGATAAAACGCGTGCACGGTATTTTATCAGATAAAACTGCCAGCTTTGCCCTTCCATGTTGTTCTTTTACGATCGAGTTGCTTGGTTTGCTGGTTTCCGCCACATAACGCAAGTATGACAGAACTACATTTAGTAGGCCTGAACCAATTCATAAACAAATACGACGTACATGATAGTTATGTGAGGCATGATTCGACTTTCCAGTAAGGCACGATTAATCTTTGGTTACCATGGTGACAGAACGATCAGCTTTCCGCCCAAGCGCGTTTCCACCTAATTGATGCTAAGGTTCGAAACGCGGCGGTAGAAGCAACTGCAGTATACGTACAATTTTAAATGCGGTACTTAAATTAACCGTTAGTATCGTTTTAAATGAATTTATAATACTTGTCGCAAAACTTACGGATTATATTCTATTTTAAATCTTCAGAAACAATATTTTGATTAAAAATAAAACACGTATTTACTTTAGTTGACGTGCCTTGACTGGTACTAATGTTCGTACTCCAACAATCGCCAATTTTCACGGCGAGTTTGGCGACTTTCGGCAAGTTTGTAACGGATCGTTGAGGAAGCAAAACTACTCAGGAGACGATATATTCTCGTGTCGAATACCACTTAACCGAAGAGATGAAACATCGATAATGTTCTTAATCCCCTGGCCTAGGCTGACCACTCATACTATATTTCCTATATTTTCGTGTATTTTCAAGCAATCTCTATTTTCCTATAATTCTGCGAAATTTCCTATATATCCCATATTTCAAATTTATTTGATCTCCCCAGAGTCATCCGATTAGTAATACCATAAATCCCCGCAAATAAGTCCTAGGCTTAAAATCAAATTTAAGCCCATTCCTTGAATACGCCGATACACCCTATTGCTGGTGTATTGGTGTATGCAGAGTGGCAAGCATTTCTGTATTTCCTGTATTTTTTTTATATTTTTGAGGTGTATTTCTATGTTTTTAAAAAAAAATTTGTTATTTTCCTATATTTCTCAAAATTCTTAACCCTTTGTGAACGCCGGACCTGACCCGTTAACCTTACGGGAAAGAATGCCAGCCCGTCGCTTAAGAGAAAACACAACTGAAGGCGGAAACAATTAGTGCTCTTAGAACTGTAAAAGACACCGTGACATTTTACTCTGGACCTGGTGTCGTTCCAGTCGCACAGAACCTGATTAAAGCTGCCAAACCTGTCTTTCATACCTACAGTGTCTTTAAGGATGGCCAAAAGAAGAAGAAAGAGGGTTGAAGAGCTTGCTCTTAAGGCAAAGAAAGAAGAAAATTTAAAAATGTTGGAAACAGCAAAGATGCAACAACAAGAACTATTAACTGAAGAAAAAAATGTGAATGAAAAAGTTACCGCTTTACAGCAGCTGTTAAAGGATGTGACTCCAAAGCGGCAAAGAGCATTAACCAAGAAGGACATGACGTAACATTTCTGTTGCAAACTGCTGCACAGCAACGAATGGAGATCGAGTGCCCAGAACAAAAAGGCTAAAAATAAGAAAAGAGCAATTATCTATATAGAGAAACTTATTGGGGAACTCGCTAATTAACGAAATTAGCTAAGTGGGAGAGCGATTGGACGGCAAGAGCTTGGGAATTATTGGGTTGGACTTTAGGTACAAATTAGGCGTAGAAGGATTCAGACTATAGACATAAGTTAGGTTTGAAACTATACCAGAACTTTAGGCTGTATTGGGTTAGAAAAAGACTTACTCGCATAAAAACCCCCTAGACTTAAGGACCTCGTAACCAGGGTTAGCAATTTCCCGGGAAAAACTAGTTTTGGACAGGGCACTGGTAAATACCGGTATAAACCTGGTAAATACAAGATAAGTAGGAAAAATGTTATTTTTTATGATTTATTTTTTTATTGCATGCATTTTTTTTTTAGTTTGGAGCCTAACTGCTCATTCACACTAATAGTAGTACTTAGTAATTCTATTTGAAACGAAAATTCAAGTAACAGACTGTAGTGAAACTACTAACATAGAAACTTTCATTATAAGAATTTTTAGCATATCAATTATAATTTTTGTACTTATAACACACAGTTATGTTCTTTTTCCTATGTAAACGTTGCATCAGCAAACATATTTTGAATCTAATCTTTTGAACTGAAGACACTTTTAAATACATTTAACACTGTTTAATTTTTAAAACTAATATAATTACATTTTACGTGTTAAACACCTATATTTATCTTTAACTAGGAAAAACTGGGAAAACGTAGTTTATCCCGGGGCGGTAAAAACCTGGTAAAAACCACCCCTGGTAAATACCATACCAACCCTGCTCGTAGCAGGGAAGAGGGGAGGACCAGCCACGAGACTGGCCCAAAGGCTAACTGATTTTGCATGCTGGCCCCGTTTCTTTTATACAGGAAGGTTACCTATACCCCTGACAACCGCGAAGTAACGAAGGTATTTTGGGTAATCGAAACTTCTAGAAGGTTCTAGGTAGCAGGAAACGGAAACGAACCTAAAAGACATAGATAAGCTCACCTATGTAAGATTATGCAGATAAAGACTTAATAGCCATAAGCTCCAGCAAACATTGGCAAGCTAACAAGATTCGTAACACTAATCAACAAAACAGCAAGCCTCCAGTTAAAAAAAAATCTAGAGTATTAAGTGTAACTGCTGCCTTTTTCTGCTTTGAACTTTAAGGCTAAGTATAATAATAACCTATGTTGTTCCTATATTTGGCCTATGTTTTTGCGATACAATTCCTATATTTCCTTCTTTTTTTTATTTCACTTGCCAGCCTGTATGTGCAATAGGATACCTTTTGTTACTTTTTCTGTAACAAAAGGTAGATTTGTTACGGGAAATTTGAAAGAAGTTGAAGTTCTAGGGAGAAAACAAAGAAGTTTTAAAACGGCGAGAAAAAAATTTAGTGAGCTAGAAATCGAAGTGGAGAATGAATTGGGATGTATAGGCTCCCAACAGCTATTACAGGAATAATTTCTAGGTATAAAAAATAAAGATCAGCAGTATCCCAGATAGAGATCACTGCATCGCAGAAGGGGGAGCTAATCCCAGAGAGAAGCTTGCATATATAAGGGAACAACCAGGGCTGACCAGAGGGGAGGGACCAAGTGTGGCCCGGCCCATGACTGCTTCAAGGGGGCCAGCTCAGACTAAAAAATAAAACTGCAAAAAGTGTGTAGTTGTTTGGAGCCCGTAACACCACATGGTACTAGAAAAATAGATAATAATAATAAAAAAACAAGTCCTCGCATTTCCCTTGGAGGGGACCCACAGAAAACTTGGAGCCATAGTCCCCGTCAGACCTCTGGGCGGCCCTGTAAACAACAAAAGAAGATTAAAAGTAAAAATATGATTGACAGCGTGATAGAGACTGGGGGAAAAGCAGCAACAAATTTGATAAAAAATATAAGCGTAGCTATTTTTCGGTACAAACCTACAACCTACAATTACCAGTTTGTAACCCCCCCGAAAAGCTTCCCAGGTACGACCTTGGTGTGGAGGCTGAGCTGGCCCACTGGGATGTTTCCTATCATCAGTACAGTGTCTTCAGAGTGCAGGAAGGCCAAATGTACGAAGTAATTTTTTCCTTAAAAAATGAAGCGATCAGAAATTACAAAATCACAAAGCGAATCCCTTGGCTGTCAAGTAGGGGATTGATAAAAACAATTGTTTTTTTGATTTCAAATCGTAATCGTACCGAAAACTTGGTTTTCGCCCTCCTAATTACTATCCCAAAAGGAAAAAAAAATTAATTTTTTTTAGAGATGCCCACTTGGGCCTAAGTCAAAAGAAAAATACATCGATTCAATAGAAAAAATAGCTAATTCTGAAAAAAAAAAAAAGATTTTTGACTAGTTTAAAGAACAGCTTTTTACATTTCCTCATTTGGTACTCTTTGAAACCGCTAAAAGAAAACTTTTTTTAATGTTTTTGTCCCTAAAATTCGTTTTAATAAACGGCGTAAAAAATCGGCAAAAAATTATTTTTTCCCCCCCTTTTTTTTGGTGACCGATATAATTCGCATTGTTTTTTTGTAAGTAAAAAAAATTGTTTGTAATTTTAGCTTCACTTAGTGGTCTCTGAGAGTACAAACTGCACCGTAAAAAGGCTTTATTTTAAACTATTCAAAAATCATTTATGAGGAATTAACGATTTTTTCCCCCCTTGACGTACAATGTTAAATTTTCGGACTAGGTGGGCACCTCTAATAATAATTATTATTTTTTTTTCTTTTGGGGTAGTGATTAGGACGTCGAAGATCAACCTTTCCGCACTATTTCGACTTGAAATTTGAAAAAAAAAGCACTTTTGCAGCGCATTTTTAAAGAAATATGATGTTCCAATTAGTCCAAAAGGGCATGACTGCGGCCGCACGGTAAACAGAAATGGAAGGGGGAGGGGGTAGGAACGCATTTTTGCACTTAGGTTTGCAGAAATTTACTTTTAAAATTGGTTTAATTTACGATAGAAGGCCGTGATTGGAGGAATTATACCGCTGGAGACGTCATGTGCGTGAATGGCGCATGAAAGAGCACTTGATTTGGAGACGTGCTCCAACTGAGATTTTTCGATCCAACTGAGATTTTTAGATTATATAATTGAGAGCGCTGTTGCAGTTCGTGATAGAGGTGTGCGCCTCAAGATTTTCTGAAAGTGGCGGAAGTGTACGAAAGACCGGTTACGACTAGGTAGTCGCTGCAGCCGCCTGTTTGCTGACGGCTCTAAAACCTCTAGGGAAACGGTTTGTGGATTTGCGGTGATGACCAGTGATGCGGAGATTCATTTAGATAAATGTTGCCTGGACAACCGAAATTATTTTGTTCAGTCGAAAAACCTGCATTCATCGTGACAGTTCACATTACCGCGTTGGACGCACCCACATGTTTTGCTTCGTGATGTTTACTCGACTCAGTAACAGTATTCTACGGAGTCCTGTAGAGGACATACCAAAAAAAAAAAAATTAGGTTTGTTATCTCGACATAACCAATTCGTTATCTCGAGATAACAAACTATATTACTACTTCCGGTACTACTTCCTGTAAGATCGCAGAAACGGAAATTCGTTATGTCGAGATAACAAACTATATTTGTTATCTCGACATAACCAATTCGTTATCTCGACATAACGAATTTCCCGTTTCTGCGATCTTACAGGAAGTAGTAACGGAAGTAGTACCGGAAGTAGTAATATAGTTTGTTATCTCGAGATAACGAATTGATTATGTCGAGATAACAAACCTAATTTTTTTTTTTGGTATGTCCTTTACAGGGCTCCGTAGTATTCAACCCATCTACATTACAAGTAAAAGTGGCAAGCTTATTACCGAGACTAATGTCTTTCAGTTCTAATGCCGCAACTATATTGGGTTAGAGGCGATCGGAATTTCGGAAAACAACCGATGATGAATAACTCGCACATATTCGTTTTGCCATAATTTTATCGAAACGATTTTTTTTTCTAAACGGAAAATAAGTTCGAACGTTGAGTAAAGCTGTTGCAACGGCCGGTGGTCCAGTGTTCCGAGATATTGGCTGGTGCTCGACTTAGAGCAGCAGTTACTATATTTAAAAATGCCCGACTTTTTTGATCCACTCTACTCTCATGGTGCTATCATCTGAACTATTTATCCTCTCCCTGCGTGTTTATGGTGGAAGATTGCACATTCGAAAAATCCACTATGGAGCAGTGACACGACGTAGTATTATTGTATATAACTCTATGCTGGAGCCTTAATGGGTTAGCTGCAAGGGGCACCGCGGAGAGAAACAGAAGGGCGTCATACTGAAGCCGATGCTGTGAAGAGTGATTTCTTAGACCTAAAACGCGCGATTTTTGTTGTTGGAGAAAACAACGTTATTTTAAGCCTAAGAAATCCGCTCTTCCGTTGTTTTTCCCTCCATTTTTTTGTAGTGCACCTTGTAGTTATGCCCTCCAAAACCCATATACTGGTGCCAATATGGCGGCAAATGTCACTGCTCTATAACTGTACAGTGTACAACCCTTGGTTTGACTTTCTTTGGATTGAACGATAAATACATTGTAATAGAACACAGCCACCTACAGTAAAGGCCGGATCAGACAAAAACAAATTAGGCGCGTAAAATCAACCATTGACATAGAAAGAAGCGCAAGTTTGCTAGGTGCTGCCATCTATACACTAAGCGGCGAAATTTCAAACTAACCGACGAGGGTTCCAAATTCTGTCAACCGATGACGCCACTGGGCAAACTTGTCGCGTCGGTATTTGTCGCGCCTTCTAGCGGAGCATTGTGGCAACGCTGATCCGGCCTTTACTATATATAGGTGGCTGTGGCAGGGAGCCACCATTTGAAGAGCGAATCCCTCCAACACCATTCTCTCATCCCTCAAGACGTTCCATTGGAGAATTTTTTTTTTGTAAGCAGACGAGAAATGGGGAACGACATCCTTTTTAGTCTTCCGTACAGCCGAAAAGGCTGAGAAAGACTATAGCGACGAATTTGTCCGACCGTCACTTTTTTCACTGGTAGTCAAGTGGACTTAAAAAAAAACATGGCGAATTAAAACATCGTCGTTTCCTTATAGCTCGTAGGCTTTCCCGGCGTAACTCAATGAAATAATAACGTTTGATCGTCGCATTTCACCACTACAGGAAGACGCGCAACCGTAAAGGACAAACAGGATCTTGTTAACGACACTCATTGGCTTCAATTAAAAAACTCTTCTGCACCGTGTTGCATGCACGAATAAAACTACTCTTGAACCCAATTCTCCATTGGCTGCTATACTTACGAAATTGAAACGGCACGTAAAAATTAGGCCTAAAATCACGTTGCCACGGCATCGTGAAGTGTCGACACCGTGTTGCGTAAATGAATTGCGCACTCAGGTAACCCATTCTTCGTTTCAACGGCACGTAAAAATCAGACCTAAACGCTGACAATTAATCCTAAAAGCTAACACACCAGCAATTGTGATATATAGTTACTACGCTTATAGTGTCCGCGGCCTGCAGATATTTATGAGCGGCTACGTCTTCCTGGAAGGGGCGGCTTTAGTCGACGGTCGCCATTGTTTTTGTAACCATCTTGGATATCAACAAGGCACTCTGCTACCAAAAACTTACAATTGATTATCTGTGTCGTTCTGGGGAGAACTCAAGATAGGCCGCGCACACTTTAGATTATATAATAGAGAGCACTGTTGCAGTGTGTGCTAGAGGTGTGCGCCTCTAGATTTTCGAAAGTGGCGTTGTGTCGGAAGACCGGCTACGACAAGGTAGTCGCTGCAGCCGCTTGGTTGCTGACGGCTCTAAAACCTCTAGGGGAACGGGTTGTGGATTTGTGATGATGACCAGTGATGCGGAGATTCACTCAGATAAATGTTGCCTGGACAACCGAAATTATTTTTTTTCAGTCGAACAACCTGCAATCATCGTGGCAGTTCACATTACCGCGTTGGACAGCACCCACATGTTTTGCTTCGTGGTGTTTACTCGACTCAATAACAGTATTCAACCCATCTCCATTACAAGTAAAAGTAGCGAGCTTATTACTGAGACTAATGTGCTGTAAGAGTTGTTTCCGTTGGTTGGGTAAAAGCGCATGTCGGGATTCAGGGACATGAATATTCTGATGGTCTCGTTAACGAACGAACAGCTTTACCGGACGTTTTCTTTTCATTACCCAAGAATTCTTTTCCTGCACTTGGATTCTTAAGATTGTTTTTATCTCAGTGGGTAACCACGCTGGTATTTATCTCAGTGAGCAGCCACCTTGGCAGTCGTCTTTCTTTAAAATTATTTTATTTACATTGCAGAAATATTGCTAATGTAAGCCTATTTAGCTAAGAACATCATTTTTCTTCCTTTGTTTTAAGCCTTTAAAAAAAAAGCTGTTAGGTTATTTATATTTTGAATTCATTGAGGGCCGGAGGTCGGACAAGATGGATGGATGGATTGTGGCTCTCTTCGTCAGTAAAATATACTGCATTTCGACGAGACACACGCTAGTTCTAACCATGCCACATTACCAAATTCATGTCTTAAGTGTTTGTGAGACGTTTGAAGAGAACACGTTTGGTTTATTAATGAAAACAGATCGCTGCAAGAGACAATAGGTTTCCCGCCAGATCAGAATAGTATAGCCTCTAAGTGATTAGGCTTATTAGCACACGATTGTGTTAGTAGTTCTTTGGCAGAACATAAACAAAAAAACTAATTCACCCTGCTTAGTCAAAAAATTAATGTGTCTGGTAAACGGCTTTGCGATGGAGGTTTTTTTTTTTTGTTTTAGTGCCTAGGGCGAACAGATCCTCAGGGAAAAAAAAGTCAAATTTGGCATAAAAACGGGAAAAGAATTTCTGGTAACGTTGTTGTTATCTGTTAGTATAGTTTGTGCCACATTATGTTTTTAGAAAACTGACTGGATGGCGACGCGTTTCCTTGCACCAAGAGTGTAAAAACATGTGGATATCACACTTGAAGACTCAATAAAGTTACTGTTACATTTTACGAATGGGATGTTTCCGGTTTTTTTTGCATTCGTAGTGGAGGAAAATGTGGCATCATACAGTCAGTTTTCTGAAAACATAATGTGGAACAAAGTATAGGGTGGATTGTAAAAACCTTTTTTGGAAACTCCTCATTGGCATGGTGTGGAAAAGTTGTTCTTGGGAATCAGTACAATACACAAAAATTTGTATCATTCGGGGGGGGGGGGCGCCATGCCTTGAGGTAACCCTAGGACCAAGTTTAACATTGTATGGCAATGGGTGGAACGACGAAGAAGGTAAAAATTGTGATTTGACTGGTTTTAAATTTAATTTTAACAATATCTCACTTGAAACACTTCGAGACTAAGAAAGGTAGCCGCAATTGCCCAAAAAAAGAAAAATGTTTTGTTTGTAATAGTGTAAGTAGTAGTTATGGGCCAAAATTGCCTAAATTTTCGATTGCCAATTTTCGATGCGAAATTATTCCCCTAGTTTTAAAAGACAAATAAAATTCGTTGTAATAACGGCATGCTAACGTAGTTTCTGAGAGAATCGAATGAGATCATCTTAAAAATTAGATTTTAAAACAGTGAAATCATCATTTTAGCCTTTTTCGCCATTCTGCACCCATTGCCGTGCAGTGTTAAACTTTAAGGCCCTTGGGGCACCTCAGGACGTGATCCCAGAGTGATGAATTTTTTTATGTGTGATGCCTAAAGCATCTTTTCCACACCCTGCTAATAAAGAATTTCTCGAAAAAAATGTTCTTACACTACATCCTATGATATGCCTGTTAGTCATGCTAAAGCTGACGGAGAAAGACGTTAAGGCTTCGTGACAGACTTTGTGGAACCGAACAAACAAAGGTCGAACGTAACACTTCTTTTACTCGAAAGTGTAGTTTCAAGAAAGATTTCTTTCATCAAAAATTGTGCAGCCCATGAACTTTTACAATCGGGAAAACAATCGGGAACTTAACAAAATTGGGAACTTTTACAGAATAAAGTGAAGACCAGACCCCTGTTGTGAGTGTGGCTACCCTATTGAAAATCACGATGTCACTCTCGTCGCCACTTGAAGTGTGCATGGTCATCCATGCCTAAAGTGTACCTGTCAATGGATGACCACAACTAGTCAGGTGTAAGATGGGTGAATTGCAGCGCATAACACTGGCACAGTGCTCTTTTATCGTCTTGGTTGATACGTAATAAATAAGTCGCAGTACAACTGCAAGTAGTGAAAACAAATGTGCCACCAGTCTTAAGGTTAGTAGCAGCAGGGCGTCTACCAGTCTGGAAAAAAGTCAGGAAATTAGAAAGTAGGTCAGGAAGTCAGGAAACTGGATGTTAGGTCAGGAATTTTCACTGCTTGTAAGAGAGAACGATATAGTTTTCTTTTAAACAGTCTAAAGTTGGGCAAAATGAAATCTTCGAAGTACACTTGGATAACACAAAGTATGCTGTACGCTGAGGGCGCTGTTGCAGCGCGTGATAGAGGTGTGCGCCTCAACATTGGAAGTGTCGGAACTGTACAGACGACCGGTTGTGACTAGGTAGTCGCTTGTTTTTTTTTTTAAGTATCATAATGATAGTTGGGTCCGTCGGTCACTGGATTCGAAACGGCATTGGTTTGAATGCGGGGACGCTGACCATTGGGTTGTTTCTGCTCGCTTTGCTTGGGGTCCCTGGGGCCCCCTCACAAAGCTCGCGGTATGCCCACGAACTGACTTTTTCCTTCATCTTGTGGCTGTAACCGTTTGGGCACCCAGGCCTGAAAGGGTTATGCTGTGGCTGCTGTGGCAAGAAAAACAATGTATAAAATCGAATAAGGATTTTTGCAGTGCGAGTCCTTATCATTTCTCCAACACGGGAATTTATTTTAGTAGGCAGGTTGGTGGACGCGGGGATAAGGAGGGGCTCATTTACCCAAAATAATGCACGTGTACAAATGGAGGGTGTCCCAAAAGTCCCCGTCCAGCCACATAACTTTTTAAGGGGTTGAAAGAAACTAGTAAAACTCTGGCAATGTAGGTTTCGTTAAAGGATCTACCTTTTTGTACAACAGGAATTACGCATGTTGGCCCCGGGGGTGCCCCCGGGGCCCCAACTCAGAAATTTCCAATGGAATGGGGGTTAGACGAATACTTGATTTGAAAGGTCTTCATTGGGCGAGTAAATTGCCGCAAAGATATCATCGATACGATGAGCCCATCCAAAATGGCAGCCGGTCAAACATTAGGAATTTCCTCTGCATCCCTATGTGTTACTCAGCCTAAGACGTCGTAAAGGGACGTAGGTGGTAGCAAAATGCTTCGTTCAACATATTTGGATTACACCCACGTCTTTTGCGGTTTGAAGCCCAGAGTGTGGGCCTCCGTGTCCCCCCCCCCGGGGTTTTGGGGGGGGGGGGGGGGGGGACTACTGGGGCCCCCACAGGGGGGCTTAAACCCGCAAGAAACGTTGTAGGTGTGATGCAGCTAAATTGAACGAAGCATTTTGCTGCCATCTACGTCCCTTTACGACGTCTTTAGCCTGAGTAAGACACAGGGATGCAGAGGAAATTCCTAATGTTTGACCGGCAGCCATTTTGAATGGGCTCATCGTATCGATGATATTTTTGCGGTACTTTACTCGCCCAATGAAGACCTTCCAAATAAGGGGGGGAGGGGGCAGGCCCCCATTCTACCCCCATTCCATTGGAAATTTCTGAATTGGGGCCCTGGGGCGCCCCCAAGGGGGGGAGGGGGCAGGCAAGGCATAATGCCTGTTGTACAAAAAAGGTAGATCCCTTAACCAAACATACATTGTCAGAGTTTCACTAGTTTCTTTCACCCCTTAAAAAGTTATGTGGCTGCACTGGGACTTTTGGGACACCTATAATGTAAATCCGGCACTTGCACTATCCGTTCCACGGTCTCATTGCCCGTGTCTTGCGATTGCCTGAAGCCGTCGTCACGAATCTTTCGTTTTTTAATGATTTGAATCCGTAATTCTGGAATTTAATTCGCAAATTATTTATTTATTTATATTCTGCTTTAACGCGAACGAGACTGGAGCAAGACCCACTTGGCTGTTGGCCAGTGAGTGCAGGCATAAACGCACGTGCGCGTCAGCAGGAGAAGTTAGGTTAGCGCGCCATCTAGCGAGCTGAAAACGAAGTAATTTGAGGTTTGGGCCTTTCTAGTCGACGGAAAATTATAATTAAAATCGCGACGGATACGACATCTAGCGCGGCGAACACGTTCTATTTTATGACGACTGTAATGATTTTTTTTTGTGGGTGGGGGGGTAGAGGTGGGATCCATTTAATTTTTCTATTAGAATTTCAAAAAAAAAAAAAAAAAAAACGCATAGGCTTTTTTACTCGTTTCGCGATTCGGCCAAAACTCTCTTGTTTATTTTGTCATGATTCATGTAGAAACACGAATTTTTTGCAATTGCTTCCCTAAAAAATTGTTACGTTCATGAAACAAGATCTCACATAAATGGAACCTTTTTTTTTTAATTTCTTGGCAGCAATAAAAAAGTAGTAATATCAATCGAATACGAGGCGAGGTCTATTAAAGTGGCACTATCACCGATTGAAAGCAGACGAATTCTGTCAACAGCTAGCGCTGTGTAGTACCATCTAGCGTTTGCTTGCACCAAGCGAAGGAATGCATATCGGCATTTCTTTTAACGAAACAAACAAGCCACGACATCCTTCATTACTGAGTGAAAATTTGGTTCGTCCTCGTGCACCTGCGAGCAAGCTGTAAAGGTTAACAATATCAATGTCGCTAGATGGCGCCACGGTATTTTCGTTCGCATTTCAATCGGTGATAGTGCCACTTTAAAAATGTTTAATGTTGACTTGGAATAGAGCAGCGTCAAGTGACGTCATATTGCTACAAGAGAGATACCTGCAAGGGGCACTAGATTGAAATGGTGGGTTAAAACAACGGCACCTCTAGTCAAGCCTGTGCTTTGACAGTGGATTTCGTAAGCTTAAAAAAACCGTTGTTTTCTCCAATCCCTTATGCTGCTTAGGTTGTAATTGGAAAATAAAGATTCCACTTGCTTAAAAATGTCAGCAACTGCCAACAAATCGACAAAAATCGCTCGTTTTAGGCCTAAAAAACCCAGTC
Source organism: Lithobius niger (assembly GCA_023313725.1). Lineage (NCBI taxonomy): Eukaryota > Metazoa > Arthropoda > Chilopoda > Lithobiomorpha > Lithobiidae > Lithobius > Lithobius niger. The sequence continues at coordinate 47,513 of JAHWFP010195834.1, read as the reverse complement.
TAATAGCATTGGCTTCAGTAAGACGCTCTTCTTTTCCCCCACCAGTGCACCTTGCAGCTAACCCAGTAACTGGCTCCACCATAGAGTTATATACAATAATACTACGACGTGTCACTGCCCTGTAGCTAGCCTGCCACTACTCACACCAAATTCCGTGTTTTTTTTTTTTTTTAGACCACGACGGCACCTGAACTCCTTCTGTATGCAGTGTTACGTTTGTTTTCTTTTTTATGAAAAAAGTGTGAAAGAAAAATGGCTAGGATATTTTGGCAACAACTGAATTAGGGTTGTGGGGAAAAGGTAGCAAATGACCGATGAACTACGTACACACAACTCGAATTAATTTTCATAGGTAATATCCCGAGTGCAAGGGTAGTTATCGATAATTTTTGAAGCACTCAAGTTTTTGCTCCCATTAAACTCGTGAGTGCTTGAGTTTGTGGTTGCGGTTTCTCATGTTACATGTTTCGCCGCGGCGAGCAAGGCAGCACGAGCGGTGCACGTAATTTGGGTAAAAATGACAATCATGTTCAAAAAAAAATATTTGTAAAATCTGCAAATGAAGGTAATTCAGGTCGCCGTTCACGGAAATGGTCATTCCCCCGCCCCCCCCCCCCCCCCAAATTACGTGCCTCGCTCGTGTTGCCGCACTCGCTGCCTAAACCGGGCTAAACATATAACATCGGAAACCGAAACCAAAACTTGTCCACCTAAACTGAAGAAGCGAGAGATTATTTCCGTTCTAGTCGAAATCAGGTTTTCTTGTTGCGCTCTCATCTCGCAGTATGGCGGGGAGTAGCGTTTTAACATGTTTAAATAATTCTTTTTAAGAATAAATAAGCATTGGCGCAGGTTTTCGTTATGATTTTCTGAACGGTAATGGCTAGAGCCCCCACAACAGGGGGTCAGGTGGACCCGCTGTACCCAGGCACGGTCACTCAAGGGGCCCGCACGACCTAAAAATTGTTTTTTTTTTTTATTTTTTGCAATTATGAGTTTAGATGACTACAGGAGTAATGTAGTCGATTTTAGCATAATGTGAATTTTTTTCTACTCCCAACAAACGACAACTCCAATCCAACGTCAATAAGCACGGAGCAGGAGCACTGCAGTGTAAATCTGTCAGCTGTCAGGTAGGGAAGCCTTCAAACGTAAGCAGCCCGGATTAATGAATGAACCAATCCGTTGAGCGCAATTGTGGCTGCCGAATATTGTAACATAGCGTAACCTTTTTAAGATTTTAGTCGGTGAGGGAGCCCGCAGTTGTAATTAGTCCCAGGCCCCTAACTTTCATGTTGGGGCCCTGGTAATGACCAAAGGAATCGACAGGTTAATCGATAGCGTGAAAAGTAGGTATTCGAGATAATTGCCGCCGTTTTTTACCAGCTCATAAAAGGCCAGCTAATAAGTAATTACTTCAGAAGTTGCGTAGACGCCGTTCCGACATTGGACATTCGCTGTAACTTTGCTAGCCAGTTATTTAGTACTTATCAGTGGGGGCCTCGCGCCTATGCGTCACGTCCACGATGGTTACGATTGCTGTAATGACTATGCACCATATCCAGTTATCTACTTCAGATCAGTGGTATCGCCTGCTAATATTTCTGCAATGGGAGTGTACGGTTCGTGAACCAAAAATGTAATCTTAAGTTTATAACGATTTTTCTTAACCTGGAGTTAATGTTTTTTTTTCTCTTTTATTTTTTCTTTCTTTGATCCAATCCTGACGGTGGCGCACCCCGTTATTCATGTTCGAGGCCCGAAGTGTAGTGCCGAAATTAACAATCGTATTCTAGAAATCCACTCCAAGGGCCAAACTAAGGCTGAGTGTAACAGTCAAAGCGAGTTTACTGGAATATCCTCAGACGTAAGGACACTCACATTCGCGTTTGCGGCTGTTCTAAAATTGTTGACCCTCACCTTAGGTGGTTGCCCTCACGCTTGCCCTCATACACGCACTTGAGTAGATTTCGGGCGAACGGCTGTCAGACTTTCAAACTCCCAGTCCCAGCCCCAGCCCATCATTCCAGCCCATCTTGCCATAACCACGGAGTAACGAATGTCACAAACTTCGCGTAGCTTCCTTCTATCCCCTCTCCCGCCCCCCCCCCCCCCCCCCAGCCCTCACCTCCACCCTCTTCTGTCTACCACTCTTCAAACTGTCACGCGCATTCTCAAATGACGCGAAATAAACTAAAACTAGCTGTAACCCCGGAGTAACATACGCCGGCTAGCTGGTTCCCGCATAACTGAGCATAACACTGTATTGGGCCCCGGTTTCCCCTATTGTGTGGTCTGAATATCCCCATCTCTGCTCCCTCTTTGAACCTCTGCTGATTTGTGTTATGGAAGTAAATGTTTATTTTCAATGGAGGACGTTTCTCTGTTCTGATACCAAGCCCAACAACGGTTGTGCATGCAGTGATTGTTACTCAACCAACTCTGAAACTCTTCGAACTCGGCTCTTAAGAGCTAGCTTTATTAATGCAATATGTCGATTGTTACAGGCCACATCTGTTTGTTTGACATTGTCGATCGCTCGCCCTCTTTCATTATACACCCTCTTTCATTGTAGTGCATAATAATGATGAATTTGCTTGCCCAACCTAAGCGTATCATACACGGCGAAGCCGTGTGTATATATATGATTGAAGTCCTCTCTCCAGCAAAACTAAAACTTTTAATTTCTCCGTTTCTATTCAATATATTTCGACCAAACTTGGCCAGATAGAAGATAGCAACTTTTCCAAACTTTACACCAACTTTTATGCAATTCCGTGCTAGAGTACACGTAGGGAGCCACACGTAAATTTGAAAACTGTTCACCGGTTGTTATTCTTGTTCTTGTTCTTGTTCTTGTTCTTGGCTGACACGGTTTCAGAAAAAACTACTGCACCTACCTAAAATCTGAAACATGATCTGAACCAGAAATTTTCCTGGGCTTCAACCTTATACATGGACCACTTTTTCGATTGGTCGATCCTTTCCGGAGTTACGGGACCCTAAACGACCAATTTGATTGTTTTACATTGTTTTAACCATTGTATTTAGGGAAAAATGCCACTTAGCAAACTCCAGATCCATGCAACAATCGACTGCATGCATAAACATTTGTAGCGAGACAACATAGCCGTAAAAAAGGTACAGGGATTACAAACAAAAACGTCAAGTGTGCCGTAAAAAAGGGGTTATATTATTGAAGTTTCATTTTACTTGTTAAAATGTACACGAATAAAAATTGGTGATTTTTAATTGAAATAATCAAATGAACAATTCAGAAAATTGTATCTGTTTAAGTGCTGTTGTGCTTTACCAATCATATACGTTACGTAAAGCACAACGGCACTTAAACAGATACAATTTTCTGAATTGTACATTTGATTATTTCAATAAAAAGTCACCAATTTTTATCCGTGTACATTTTAACAAGTAAAATGAAACTTCAATCATATAACCCCTTTTTTTACGGCACACTTGACGTTTTTGTTTTTAATTATATATATATATATAGATGGGAGAGCTCACTATTAGACTGAACAAAAACTTGAAGCCGGGGGGGGGGTCGACTAGGTCAAAGAAGAACGATAATTTGGTAGGACAAGAAGCACCAATAAACCATATTTCGCTTAACAAACTTACTTCCGGTTGCAGCCAACGATTAAATGAAGGAGACGGCCATGTTGCGGGAAGGAGATTGCAATATACAATAAGGAGACGGCCATGCTGGTGTTAATGACGTCATATTACACCAGAAAAGCGCATCTACAAAATGAGACTGTTGGCTTGCTCGATAAACGGAAATTCATAAAAAAAAAACCTAATCTCCGTTTATTATAGATTGCTTTTTTACGAAAGTAAATGCTTTTTTTTTGGTCCGCTAGCAATGTAAACCGAGAGATTTTATTTTTTTAAACTCCGTTTTGTGCAAACCTACTAGTCACGTGCTTCCTTGCAGCATATTGATTGGCTGTTCGGGCTACTTTGTCGGAATTGGTGAATATGACGTCGCACCACGGTCCCAGTCAGTACCTTTTCAAAAGCACGATACTACCGGAAGTCAGGAATGAACCATCTTCTCTAGTCGCTCCATCTTTGGACTAGGTTTAGAAAAAAGCTTACTTTTGGTTGGGGAAACATTTAGGCTTAAAGGGCCTAACCAAAATGTGCCTACTAAAGGCCTAACTAGCCAAAACATCCCCCAGCCAGCAGGTGCGGTTGGGGTCGAAGAGGCCAGCCGGCTGGCTAGCCCGAAAGCTAACTGATTTTGGATGCTGGCTCCGTTTCTTAAATACGGTTTGGTTACCCCTGTCAACCGCGAAATAACAAAGGTATTATGGGTAATGGAAAATTCTAGAAGGTTCGAGAAGCAGGAATCGGAAACAAAATTACAATACATAGATAATTTAACCCATGAAAGATTAGCCACATAAGACTCTTTTAGATTTAGCCATTGGCTCCAGCAAACATGTAAGTACACAAGATTTGTTACACTCAATCCCCTATTTTCGGATTTAAGTTAGTAAGAAAATACAATTTGGTAATTGATTTTCGGTAATTTTTGCTTTGTTAAGAAGAAATTTATCCGCATAGAATGCGTACCTAAAATAACCTGATTTCTAGTTACTGGTGAAAGGAAAATGAACCATCCATAATTAGAGACCTGGTTTCTACTAACTGATTTAAGGAAAACGACCAAACCCTAATTTGAGACGTGGCATCGTGAGGGAAAAATGACCTTACCATAATTGGAGACCTGGATCTCCTTATTCATCAGGGGAAGATGACCTTACCATAATTCGAAACCGTGCTTCTACTTATTTTTGAGAGGTAAATGACCTGGTTACAATTTGACACCCAGCTTCGTGAATGAGATGGTTATTCAGAGACCTGCCTGTTACTTATTTGTGAAGGGAAAATGACCCGGCCGTAATTAGGGACTTGGTTTCTGCTTATTCGGGAGGAAAATGACCTAGCCACAATTAGAGACATGGTTTCTACTTATTCGAGGGAGAAAAATGATCCGGCCATAATTAGAGACCTGGTTTCTACTTATTCTTGAGAGGAAAATTCCCTGGCCACAATTTGAGATACGGCTTGTACTTTTCGTGTGGGGAAAATAACCCAGACATAATTAGAGATCTGGTTTCTACCTATTGGTGAGAGTAAAATGACCCGGCCATAATTAGAGGCCTGCTTTCTACTTATTCGTGAGGGGATTTCTTTTTATTCAGGAGAGGAAATGACCCGGCCTGAGAGACCTGGTTACTTATTCGTGCAGGGAAAATAACCTGGCCACAAACATAGAACTAGTCCCTCCCCCCCCCCCCCCCCCCCCCCCCCCCGGATGGACAGACCGTAATTAGAGACCTGGTTTTTGCTTATTTGTAGGGGGAAATGACTCAGCCACGAAGAGAGAACCGGCTTCTAACCTTTCTGGGGAAGTCACAATTGGAGATCGGCCACAATTTGACTCCCACAGCTGTTAATAGAAGATTTGTAGTATTAATCAAAGGGACTCCCAGCTGTCAAATTCATGCCCTTTTCAGCTACTAAGGTAATTTGGCGATGGAGAGATACTGTTTCGCTAGGAAATACCTATAGGATCTTTTACATGCCACAACCGACATTAGCACGAGTGCATTTCCGGGTGCGTTCTCTTCCGCAATGCACAGGGGTGGGCCGTGGCCGGGATTGAACCCGGGACCATTGGCGTGTGTGATAGTTGTGCTAGCCACCCTGACACTAAAATCAGTACTCAAGAAAATTTATCAAAATTTAGTGTATATAACTAGAAAATACTGGCACAAGCAGCACCTAAAAGCACTTATGTCACGTCTTTCAACTAGTGGCTTCAGCCTTACACCAACCTCATGAGTTTTTAGCCTTTTTTTTTAAATTTTTTTAATTTATTGTTGTTTTAGATAACCTTAAACAATGTCGTTGTTGTTTTCGATAACCTTAAACAATGTCGGCCGCCAGTCGCCAAGTGGCGAGTGAAAATCGGTGGTTGGCGACTTTAGGTTTAGTTGTACCCATCAAGAGTAACAGGAAATTTGCTACACGATAAGAGACTATTCTGGCAACCGTAGGCTACTATGATGAACGCTTTGTATCGTTGCCTCCAGTATTTCTAAGGCTATCCAATAAATATCTCGGCATCGCTGAAGGATGTTTTTCATTCCAAGTTAGGCATATAATTTGTGTTAGCGAATATTTACTAAGTAATCCTTCGGTATGGTTGGAAGCTACCCAACTAGGACAAGTAAAAGCGAATCAACTTTTCATTAAGTATGAGAATATCACAAGAGGAACCCGTGCTCCCCTTTCGCAGCGAGTGGCTAATCTAGTAATTGCCTCTCTAATGTTTATATAGACGGTTCATCAAGTCCCAAACTCTCCAAAGTTTCAACTTTTCAAAATTAAAGTCCCAAACTCTCCAAAGTTAAAACTTTTCAAAGAATTCAGGTTCTAAATTCTCCTAAGTTTCAATTTTCATAAAATTCAATTCCCAAACACTCCAAGTTTCAAATTTCAAAGTTTCAAGTTCCAAACTTCCAAAGGTCTAGTTTTCAAAGTTACAAGTCTCAATTTCTCCAAAGTTTCGAGTCCCAAACTCTCCAAAGTTTGGAATTTTCAAATTTTCAAGTATCAAACTCTCCAAAGTTTGGAATTTTCAAATTTGCAAGTATCAAATTCTCCAAAGTTACAAATTTTCAAAATGTAAAGTCCAAACATTCCAAAATTTAAAATTTTCACAGTTTTTAAGTCCCAAGCTTTCCAAAGTCCCAAAACCTATCCAAACGTTGGGATAACGGATTCCAGTGTCCACCTTGGACAAATTTTTCTACTACAAAGATTCATCCACCTTATTCCATTTGCGAGTGTAAGTTGCGCCAGCTAGTGTGAGGCTCCAAACCAAGTTGCGATGACAACGACGCAGTAAAATATAAATCGGCAGAGCAAAGGTTGCGTCATATGAACTAGAAGACGATTAAAAAAAAAATACTAATCTTTTCCTCCGTAAACTTTTCTTTTATCAGCAATAAAAAGCGCATTACCTGTTCTTTCGCGACGTTTAAAAAATAAAAAGTTGTTCGTTGTCGGGGATGGGGGAGCAAGGATGTCAGATGGAAGGGCAAAACTATAAGAGCGGCTGTGCCAAGCATTGGAGCGACTAAGTTGCAGCTTAATTGGTGGCCTGAGGCGTTGAACGGGGGCGGGCACCAGACTTTGAAGGGGCCCTAATTGGAAGCCACGCGCCCAAGCGATCGAACCCCCCACCCCCTCCCCCGATCCTTCATTCACTGAACCGAATTGGGTGAGTGGGTGGGAGTGAGTGAAGTCGAGGGGGGGGAAGAGGATTCTGTTCGATGAGATGCTGTGTAGCCTTAAACTAAAATGTGTTAAGTAAACATGCAGCTAATTTTGATAGAAAATATGTTTAAAGATCATCTTTTGTAAAAAAAGTCAGCCCCTCCCCCTCCTCCTCCTTCCCCCAACAAGAGGAATACTGTTATCAGTACCAAACTTTTGACATATGTGCTAGTTGTATGTGTCAGCTTTATTAAGAATACGCTTATTAAGTAGAATTTTTCCACACACAGGCAGAGCATGAATGGAAAAAAAAGTCTTACAAAAACACCGTAAGGGTAAAGGAACCGATTCAGTTTTCGCCATAGAAAGAAGTGATATCAGAGCCAAAATGCCAGCAACAAAGTTTGTGGTCTGAACCATGATCACTCAAGCTTTACTGACAATTACCGAGGTGCCAGTTTACGATTGAGTGATCAGGGTTGGGAAAAAATACTTGGTGGCAGCGATTTTGGCCTCTGATATCACTACTTTCCATGGCGAAAACTTGATGGGTCCCTGTACCCTTATGTTTTTTTTTTGTATGATATTACCGCTTTTGGTTTTATGGTTTAGCGTTAGTGTAAGTATTGATTGTGAGCTCCTTACGAAAATGTAATTGTAAATCGTTTCTTGAACAGCCTAAAGAAAATCGTCACGTTGGTATAATTAATGGTCGCTGATTAATTATATTTCCAATAAAGTGCCCATTGTATTATAGAAACAAGCGAGCACGATAAGTTAGTTTAGTTTAAGCCTATTTAGATTATTTTGTCTTTTTTTTTATTATTATTATTCAAGGAGCGGTAACCCTTAACGGATTTTCTTCCCCCAACTTTTGTAAGAATACTTTTATTAAGTAGAATTTTTCAACATTGAATAAATACGGATGCAAACCTATTTACGTTGCCTTTTGGACTTAAATGTCAGACTGCTTGAGCGGAGAATCGAACCCACGACCTTTGAATTCAAAGACCGCGGGGCGTCGGGCGAAAAATCGTCTAACCGGAAAATCGTCTAATGGGATAATTATACCAATTTCGTGTTAGACGATTTTCTGTTATACTCTATACGTCCTTCCAATTATGCGATTTTCCAGTTAGACGGTTACCCCTCGCACCAGTATGGCTCAGCGGTCGGACCTCGGTCTTTGAATTCAAAGGTCCTGGGTTCGATTTCCCGCTCAGGCAGTCTGACATGTAAGTCCAAAAAACAACGTTAATAGGTTTGCATCCGCATTTATTTAACCCATCTTGTCCGCGGCCTATCTCGAGTTCGCCCCAGAACGAATCCAGATAATCGATTGTATGTTTTCGATAGCAGAGCACCTTGTTGATATCCAAGATGGTTACAAAAACAATGGCGGCCGTCGATGAAAGCCGCTCATAAAATAGCTGCAGGACTCAAGTTACGCTGCGCGCGCACAATAGAGCCATTGGCATTTCGTCCTGTTTAATTTCAACATTTAGGTAGAGCATGAAAGGGAATGGGAAAAAAAACTAAGCGAACAGACCTTCCTGTCTCAATAGACTCTTATTTACACCGGTTGGCAAGGGTGGTATAGCATAGAGAATCTAACAGGGAAGTTAGAAAGTTAACGGTGTGAGGCGCTAAGGTAGTGGACGATAAGTTTCGAGTCAAGCTCAATTCCTATTCACTCCTTACTGCACAGCTAGGGGACTGTACTCATAGCATCACATATTAGGCATCGGCTTCAAGTTTTCCCCTTGAACCGATCCTGTTCAGAGCAGAGAGAGACAGTGGGCGCACCGTCACTCCAACACCAAGTCCCGATTCTGCTCCAGCCGCCCAGCTTATATGCTGGCCGAGGAGGGGGGGGGGGATCGCCTTCAGGTTTTACGTCACGTGACAGACTAACTGGCACGACCGGTTCCAGTGGAGCAGGCTCAGCACCCGGCTGTTGGCGCTCTGCCGCGTTTAGACGGATATTGAGAGAGTGCACAAGCAGCGCGTGTAACTGCAAGGCGCACCGCGTAGTGGCGCCTCGCCATACATTAGAGCGTGTTGCAACGGGATATCCCATCTTACCTCTGCCAAGCCTACGCGGGTCCCTAGCGGTAGTTGAGGCTACTAATACCGCACATGTTGTTTTTTCTCCGTGCTACTTTGCTCGCAAAGCATTATAGCCAAGGTGTTAGTAGTCGCATCTGCCGTCTGGGTTCGCGTAGAATTGGAAAGAGGTAAATTACATCATACAACACGACAAACTGTCATGCTTTGAATTACAAGTAAACGATACAGTATCAGTTTCAAATCTGAACTTGGTCACCAGCCACAGCTTGGTTGCAGGCCGCTTGGTTCAAGTTTAGAGCAATCAACTCGCATTGTGACGGGAGGAGCATATTCGCATGGAAGGCAACACTCGGCATGAGAGCATGCACGAGAGCACGAGCTTGGAGGGCAAATGGCAAGAAACGCGTGTTGTTACTGCGGTGGTTCGTTGGGACTAACAACAACTTTTTTCTACGCAAGAAACTTTCATGAAACCAGAACTACGGCGTTTCAACACCGGATAACACACACTACCACCTATAAGGCGATGTGTGGTAAATCGTGCTCGTTCCAGTGGCTGTCTTGTTTCCGTTTCATGAACGTTTTCTGTGTGCAGAAAACATTTGTTGTGTGTCCAAATGAGCCACCGTACGTTGTAATCGCGCAGCTTAAAAATGGCCGGCAAACGACACTAATGGGGAGCGGGGGAGAGCGAATTTCGTGAAGGTAAATTGTGTTGGCTAACATTTTGTGCCATAATTATGCTACTTGTAAAAAAAAATACCATGAATTGTTTTTGGCAGTTTGCGACAGCGCAATGTTTATTTGCCGGAATCTTTGAACACGTGGGCCGGCTTAAGCTCACGATTACCAGCGCCATGTTGTCGGTACTTCCATGGGCATAGGTTGTGCGGTGAGCGCTATTTGCGCTAGTAACCCTTTTTGTGCACGTTACGATCCGACTGTAAGAGTTATTACTACCTCCTGGTAGAACGAGTCATCGGTCACCCCAGGTCACCTTCGGGACTCTCGATGGATGACTCGGCCACCCACGCAAAATGTCGTTTGTTCTACAGGGGCATGTCGTCGATTGCTCGCACATCACATGGATACAGAGTACTATATATAATGAAAGGGGTGAAATCAACCAGAAATTACATCATAGAACAATTTTTTTAAATGACTATTTTAATCATGGAACTCGCGCTGAACGTCTTTATTGTTAAAGGGACACCCGGCCTGCCTTATAACATTCCGCGTGCCAAATTACAGCTACGCGCAGATCGTCATCCGAGCATTTACAGTGCCAAGGTCGGCTGGGGTAGTAGCTGCGTTCCTCGCATGGCTGCTGTCTCGGTTGGCTTTGGGAAATAGTACATGAGACAGAATCAAGTCAACGATGTGTGTCGTCACAAACCGGAATGATTCTCGTATTTTAAAATCACAATTTATAATTTTCTGGGCTAGTGTCTTATAATTTTGCTTCGGCGATCTATTGGAATAATTAATTTTAATTTTGACCGCATTAGTCTATTAGATTTTAGATCTCATGGTAATTATTAGGAATTTGTAGATGTACACACAGAGATGAAACGTCATGATTATTGTACGCGCGTAATGCATCATTTAGTGACGGGTCGTTAGTAAATAAAGTTCCATTATATTCAACAGAAAATCTCCTAGACGCCACATTTAAAAAAAGGAAAAAATGTCACTGCTCTATAGGGTTCCAACACCTCACGGTTCAAGAACGGGAACTTCTTCACTCCTCTAAGTACGACTTTCATTATCTTCGCAACATTCTCTCAGAAAACTTTCACTTAACAGCGGTTCCTTAATTCAGTTTGTTGCGGCCGCGAATGATCTATTGCGAAAGCGATTAACGCTGGTTTTATCTTGCTTCTCAATTTCACCCCATCCTTCGCGTTCCCCTCTCCCCCAACCCTTCCCCCAACTTCCGGCACGCGCAGCCTAATTGCTTCGTCACGCGCCTTTAGTTTAACTGGATTAAAGCTGGCCGTCTTGGGTGGTCCGCAGTGAAGACTCCTTAACTAGCTAGATAGACGAGATGGCTCCATAACCGAGCTTGGGGCCGTCCATAATTGATGTCAGAGGCCCCATTTATGGCTGCGCCTAAGGCTTTTAAATGGGATCCGTGTGACGTAAAATATTCATGGCCCCTTCTCCACCCTTCTTGTCTAACTTTCATGCGTGATCCGACCGACTTAAGGAGCTCACGCGAACGGTTAGGGGTCGGGTCATGTGTATGATCGGGGAACGACGTTTGGGTTTTATGGTGATCCCTCCCCTCCCTCGTCCCCAAGACTCTTTAGAGACATTGATTAAAAAATGTTAGGATGTAGTTGGTGTGGTTTGTAAGTCTAGGTTTTCTGGGAGGCAGAATTCTAATGCGTTAGTATAACTGCATCTCAGGCACAGTTGCGGTAACGAGAGGTGTGCCACAAGGCACCGTGCTTGGCCCACTCTTGTTCGCTGTAGCTATCGACTCTATAACAGTGCATGCAGGCGAAAACTTTATGTACGTATGGGAGGGGTACGAGACTTCACCGGACGGAGAGGAGGATGAATTTGGTTGGGGATACTTGGTGGAATAGTGAAAGTTGAGAAAGTAAAATAAAAAACAAAAAAAAAACTAGATTTCGCCATAGATGGGGGTGAATTATGTTATGGGGTGAACGAATTATGGTGAATGTTTTGGGGGCGTGATGACTTAAGTTGTGGCAAAAGGAAGAAAATAGAAAGAATACATTTCTAGTAGTTAAGAGATCGAAAATCAGCACTTACTGTTGGGTGACTGAAATGGAATTAGGGTTTGGGATTAGGCCAGTGATGAACGCGAATCAATTCCGGACTTGGAATTAAATGACTCAATTCCACTTTTGTCAACTTGGTGGAAGTGATTCTACGTTGGAGAATTATTCCAGGTTATGAATGCATGTAATTGACTTTATTAATCTTCAATTCCGCTTGATTTGATTCGGATTTGAACAGGGTGTTTATAACCGAAATTATAAACTGACTTGGTCGGAATTGACTCGATGACCATCGAATTCAGCCCATGTTGTACTCAGGTTGACTTGACTCGACAGGTTGAATTGGATTGGCATTGCCCAGATTTGGTTTGATTTTTATTTGACTTAAAATTCCTTGTTTTGACTTGATTTGATTCAACCTCACTGAAAGCCTAATGCTAATTCCACAAAATTCAAATCAATTTACGCAATTTCGGCCCCAAAATGCACCAAAATCGTCTAAATTTGGTCGGAATTTATCTGAAATTATGCTGGACTTAGGCTGAATTGAGTAGAATTGAACGGCATTGGTCAATATATTTCCTGAATCAACTGGGAGTTGACTGGAACTAAGACTGGATCAACAGCAAGTCACTGAATTGGAATTGCTTTGTCGAAATGAGAAACTAAAAGTAAGCGATTGGAAATTAAAATTAAAATTGAAACGTGGCAGTTGGAATTGACTCTTAACTCATGAATCTGAATTGGAATCGATCAGGAATGGAATTGTTTACCGATGGTATTTAGGAGCAATGGATTTGACCTCATGTCTCGGTAATTGACTCAAAGCCATTGAAATGGAATTGTGCTCATCCCTGGATTAGGCAATTGTTGCCCTTAAACAGCATGATTTGAAATGGACTGTGGTGGTGTTAGAAGACTGTTGTTCTCAATTGTTGTTTGGCACTATGTATAGTTTTAAGTTTAGTGTAAGATAGAGTAAGTGTGTTTAGAAGGCGTGCATAGCGCTGAGGCTGATAGACTCCTGTAAGATTAAATAAATAAATAAATAATGATTTGCATTGTTGGCGTGGCAACCCTCGAGCTTACAAAGAACGTCATTCAACTTACAACACTTTTTACATTGTTGCAAAAGGCTTGTTATAAGACAACTCACAACAGCAATCAGTGCCATAATTAGCGCATCCTGATTATCACAGCGGCCCTTCCGGAACTGTCCCTACAGTATCTGAGACGATTCAAAGCTTGGTAAACTTGTATAACTACTTAGAATATTGTTTACTCCTGACGGTGACGAAAACACCACAATGGCATCAAATGGTACACGATTTAATTTTCGACAAAATAATATAATTTTTTT
>JAHWFP010195834.1:13727-31494 GCA_023313725.1 Lithobius niger | reverse complement strand
ATCTGATTAGCATTTTTATTAGTATTGCAGTATCTCCTTGCAAACGCATGAATTTCTTTTATTGTCAGTTTGGCATTGTTGCATAAAAACATGTTTAAAACAATGTAAAACAATCAATTTGGACCTTTGGAGCTCTCTAACCCCTGAACCACTTGACCAATAGAAACGTCCATATGAAAAGGACACATCTCCACAGCAATACCTGTAAAATGAGCTACGAACCAGCTTTATTTACCGCATGGAAGAATTTCTTTTCGTGATACAAAAAAAAAACGTTAGTAGTAAGAATTAGGCAAATATCAACGTTATTCACGTCGTTTTTTCAACAAGAAAACGTTAAGCTATGGGTTTAACAGTGACTTTTATGTTGTCAGGCCACCAAAGTCTCCCGATCAAACAAGTTTCAGCCTTTTCTGTCGCATTGTTATTTATCCTCACGTGCCTGAAAACAGTCCAACTCCATTTGCTGTAAAGACACGACGTGTCTAGTGGTCGCCATGCTCGTGTATACATATTATCTGGATGTTATCGTTTTATCTTGGCGGGCGACACGCTAGCGTGTGTATTGATATAATAATGATTCCTCAGTCTTTTCTGCTTTCTTCACAAGATAAATACGGATGCAAACCTATTTACGTTGCCTTTTGGGCTTAAATGTCAAGACTGCCTGAGCCGGGAATAGACCCCACGACCTTTGAAACCGAAGACTGAGGTCCTACCGCTGAATCTTACTAACACGGACACGGCGGTAGGACCTTGGTCTTTGGTTTCAAAGGTCGTGGGTTCGATTCCACGCTCAAGCAGTCTGACCTTTAAGTTCAAAAGGCAACGGGAATAGGTTTGTGTCCGTCTTAATTTAACCCTTCTCGAGTCCAGTTGGCTTTCCGCCTTGTTTAATTCGTCACAAAATGCAGCATTTTTTGGTGTATCTGTATTTTTGGAGTACTCTTTGGAAATGTTAAAAAGGGCTGCTTTTATCTCACAACACGGGTGGAATTTAGTCGAGATATGAGTTGTGAACGAAAGGATGTGACTGAAGACGCTCTGTGCTGGTCGAAAATAGGCCCGAACCTGACTTATTGTGTTGTCTGGTATCAGTTTCCTTTAATATAGTCGTTAATACAAAAATAAGTTAAACACAATTTTTGTAGGAAAAATATAAATAAAAAACGAAAGTTACTACGAAGCAAGCAGACTGCATTAAAGACTGGCCTTGTGAGGATACAAGGGTACACAAATCTGTGAAAGGAAGAAAAGACAACTGCCCCGACTGGGACTCGAACCCAGGACTTCCTGCTGACTAGGCTGGGCGATCTTACCAATGCGCTACCTGGGCGGATACGTCTGGCTACAGGCTCCAGCCGGGCTAAGTAGCTGTTCAGTCTTCCTCAGTGATGACCTAGAGATCACAAACACACACACAAGGAGGGACAGCAACATTGCTTCTTGGCCTCCACATTACTTTTTGAAAGTTGCTAGTTGACCGATCGAGTTTGGGATACGATTGAACGTTTTCAGTTATGTTCTAATTATTGCCTTTGAAATTTCATGACAATTTCATGAAATTTTCAGGGCTCTTTGGTGCATGAAATGTGTGCGTTTCAAATTCCTACTTCAATGTACTTTCGGAGGTATTCAAGTTTTCCGTTGGATGTCGCAGCTGAGCAATGAAGGAGCCCGATCAGTAAGGCTTAGTGGCCCCGAGCACTACGTGAACATCCATGTTGTGTATTACATCGCTTTTCACGAGGCAGTCGGGGAGAGAAGCTGCAGATTTCACTTTCTAGCTCCAGGCGACCAGTCAGTTGATTTCATATCGCCAACATTTTTTATCAAAGCACTGCTAACGAGCATTAACTTACGTCATGTGCGAAAACGTGCGGAGCTGGAAAGCGAGGTAACGCAGTTTGTACCTCAGGCAGCCTTGGCTTGATGAACAAAACGTCTTCCCCACCTCAAGGTCATTGAAACCTACTGCTTGCGACTGGGCACATGATGATTGGACTTTTCGCAGCACAAGTTATATTTTCAGTCACATTTATTAGGTAAAAAAACCTACAACACGTAATTTATAATGTACGTTTTTCCGCAAAAGTTAAAACGGTCACTAGTTCACCAACTGGCAGCTCGGGTCGTGACTTAATACGGACCGAATGTTGAACATGTTGTGGAATTGTGTTGTAGATTCCTTCTTCATGTCGCTCCTGAAAACTCTATGAAAACAGGAAAACTGGTTGCTTCTTTATCGTTTCTGGTGGAAATCTCGCGTGGTGTGGCAGGGCGCTTATAACCTTTTTTTTTTTTACACGAACAGTCCAGTTCCCAAGAAAATGATGATTTTCAATTTTTCTTATTTTTTTTTCCAAATTACGTGCCTTGTCCCCGCTGCCGCGCTCGCTGCCACTAAACATGTAACATCAGAAACCCGCACCCAAAAACTTGTCCGACCAATCAAAACCTGGCCGGCCAAACAAAAACGAGATCCGGTTGATGCCTGCGAGCCGCACAGACGCTTCTGATCCGTACTGTCCATGTGTTAAAAAAAAACTCATTAGCTTGCAGGGCTATCCGTGTGCAATCGGAATTACGCTCGTTCGTCTGTTTCGGCTCGGCTTGGCTTCCAGTGTTCGCTTCGTTATATGTACGCTTGCTACGTCTTTATAAATGGTTGTGTAAGACGGAAATGAGAATGCAGAAAAACTAAAAACAGCGTCATTCATTTCTCGTTCGGCCGAGTAACCGTGATATTCAAACTCAATTATATGCCTGGTTTATTTATTCCCCATTGTAAACAAGCCTTAACTTTGTTTTCGTCTGCTTTGTGTCGTGGGCGTATGCGCCCCCAAGAACTTAGCGCATTCTAGAGTCGCCCCCGCGTTTGAAATGTCAGCGCGTTCCAATTTGCATGTAGAGGAGGAGGAGATCACCCTTCTGTTTCTCATCCAACAACACGGGCCCCCCCGTGACCGGTTGGGCCCCCCCCCCCCCCCCCCAACGTTGAAAGCCCGAGTGATAGGACACTGACTGACATTTTCATGCGGATTTGCAAGCGAAAGTCATTAAGTTGACTGCCCTTTTTTTCCGGGCTCGTCCATTTTTACGGACCTTACTCGTGGTGCAGGAAAAATCAAATTCGTTTTCAGCCGGAATCTGTGTATTCAACGGTTTATTTTCATGATTGTTTTTTTTTAAATTCGATGTGTGAAAATTATGGTTTTTTAAAATTATGATTTTAAAAATTTAAGTTAGATTTGTCTTTCTAATTCACGATGTATTTAAAGTTTCCTTATTTTTTTTTAAAATAAATATAAAAATCCTTTGTGGATGCTTTCCTTGTAACTATTATTTGTTGTGCTTTTAAAATTCGTCGACAGTTACGTTAACTCACAGTGACAACAGACAATTCAAAATTCACAATTTTCGCGTGCTGCATGAAGCTAAGCTTTCTCTATCCCAAAAGTATAATAAAGCCATCATTAGGTAATTATTTTATTTATTTCATATTTACATTAGTAGGTAATGGCGCACCCTGTTTACCTCAAACGTTTTTAAAAGGGATATAGCTCAACGACTAAGTTCCGTGAAGAAGAATAGGGTAACCTGTAAATACTGGAAAATTTTACGTTAATTTTATGCTATATTTAATTTCATTAGCTAATTGGATGTAATAGCCTACATTTTTACGTTTTCTGAAAGCTGTAAACACGATGCGAAAATTTTGGTTTCAAAGTGTTGAGACGCTATGGCACATTTTAAAATACCAGTCTTATTCGTGTAATTTGGCCAAACTTTACTCATAATTTCGAGTCTTGTGGGGGGGGGGGATTGGAGCCCTGGTCTGGTTATAAGCTTAGTGCAATTTTTAATTTAAAGCTATGAATGGAATGAGACTTAACATTGAGCTTGTAAAGGGTACCAAATGATAGCCCTCCCCCCCCTCTCCCTAGAATAAATTAAGAATGTTATAGGGGAAAAAATGAAGTACCGATAGGCAGCACATTTTATTATGGGTTTACACTCGCAAGCTAAATATTCATCGTTCACTCCATTGGCGTCACGAACAGAATGAAGACGAGCAGTGTAGGAAGCTCCGTGACTCAAAAAACTCCCGTGTTTCTTTGGTAATGAAGAGTGGTCCTAATTCTCCCGATGTGAATGTCTGTGAAAACTTTGGATCCATCCTGAAGGACAACGTTGATAAAAAAGGATGTTGTCTGAAACCTGGAGCAACTCTATTTAGTAGTACCTGGGGCGAGTTGCTCGTCAAACACGAACGTCGAACATGACGCCATTTTGACGGAATCGTTGACTACGTCATGAGCAAACATGGCAACGATTACATCAAAATCGCGTCATGTTCGACGTTCGTGTTTGACGAGCAACTCGCCCCTGAATGGGGGAGCAGAGCACATCGATGCTGTGCTTCGGGAAATGGAGTTAGTTTAACAGGGAGCTTTTTGAGTCAATTTTGTCTTTCTATCCTGCTGTCTTCAATGGGTTCGTGACGCCAATGGAGTCAACACTGAATATTGTAAACCCACAATAAAATGGGCTACCTGTTGATATTTACACTTTTTCCCTATCATGCTTAGTTTACTCTGGGGAGGGGGGGGGATATCATTTTTTGTCACCCTGTACATGCCATTCGTACATCAACCAGTGATACATTTCCATTAACATTTATAATCAAAGCTAAAAACAAAATCCATTTACATTTAAATATCTTTTTATTACCTGTAAAACTGGTTTAAAAACTCATCACGTGTATAATTCATAACAAAACACAACAAATTACAAGAAAATTAAAACCAAACCAAAAGCCAATAAAGAGGTGACTGAGTTGAGAATGGTTCGGCCTATAGGCAAAAGGTGGTAGCAAATTGTTGAAAACCAATTTCTTGTTGACGTGGCACTTTATTACACATCTGCACGGTAGTGGAGTTGAGTCAATACACAATTAAAAAAAGGGAGTGATATCATATCAAAAACCAAAACTGGTAAAAGGGGCCGCGAAGTTCCGAATGGTTCGGCCCTTCAAAGGAGTGATATCAACACACCAAAACATTCGCCAACTTAATCGCACCGAATAGTACTTTGGACGTAAAATGAAAACTTGAACATTGCCACCGAAAGTAGCAATGTTCTAGCTTTCATTTAACCTTCGCATTATTAAGCGGTGCGATTAACTTGGCGAATGTTTTGGTGTGTTGATATCACTCCTTTGAAGGGCCGAACCATTCGGAACTTCGCGGCCCCTTTTACCAGTTTTGGTTTTTGATATGATACATTTTACACGTAGTAGATATTATCTGCAAGGATTCGCAAAATGTACGTCCAATCCAAAATTCGCCCAGAAATATGACACAACCAGTGCCAACGAATTCAAATTTTAAAAAGTTTCATTTTCGTACATTAAAATCAGTAATCACGCAAATTATATTTAATTGATTACTGATTTTAATCGACGGAAATTAAACTTTTTTATTTTATTTTATAAGATAGTGGCTTTTCAACTTCTTTTATTCAAGACCCATTTCTTTAGCTCTTTTCTCGTTATGTAAGGGCGGCGCTGGTCTCTAATTAGGTTTCTTGGAAGTTTGTTAAACAATGAAAGTATCACGTATAGAGTCGTCGTTTTCTCTTTCCATAAGAATTTCTCCTGTCAGCCAATTTTGCGTTCGTACATTCCTTTCAATATGGTTCTTACACTCAATGCTGTTATAATTCTTAGTCAAAATCTCATATTCTGTAATTTGTTTACATGTTTGAATACCAATCAATGTATACTCAGAATGCTTACTTTCATGAATGTTAAAGGTACATGCATCCATGCTCGCTTTCCTTGGACATGAATTCAAACGTACTTTAAACGTACGTAAATGTTGTCATCACATCCATTTTTTTCTTGTTTTTTTCCTTCGTGCGAGACGATTTTGCGTCGTTAAATCTAACCTGTGTAAATGGTTGCAAACGCTATTCTCAGCGGATTATTAATAAATAGACATAAATAGACATAAATCGCTGGAAATAATAATAAATCGCTGGAAACAAGCCAACAGCGAAAATCATACACTAGAAATAACGTAGTTCAGTAAGCCACCTTTATGCACTTACGTTTCGTCGGAGTGGCATGACCCGTATTCATTTGCATTTGCATTTGCATTCATTTGCGCCCCCAGATCATTTGCATAACGCCTTAATCGCTATGTGGCCACATCCTCCACTGGCATAAGATAACTCACTGAACCCGTTATTAAGGTCACAACCGTGACCAGGGCTCCATTAGACCGAAGTTCACTCGGCCATAGACAATGGAGAGGGAAGACAAACCATACACTAATCATACACTAAGACAAATCATTCCTTAATATTCTCAGCGGATCGCACGACGTACCGGAAGACACGATGTGCCTTTAAATAGAATCTTTACAGTTTTGTTTTTGGATTTACTGTAGTATTTGCAGAATTACGTTTACGGTTGAGCCGTAAATAATACAATCGTAGGGTAAAGCGTGATCCTTAAGGACAAATTTAAAAACAATCATTGGCAACACATGAAAATAGATAATTGTTGAAAATTATGCCATTTTTGCTGTTTTTATTGCATTCCCAAAATTTTACTCTCACAGTTATTTCAGAGTAACACTTCAATATTGTGAAAGTAAATTAATAGTGTTTTATCTTGTTTTTTTTTTTCTTTTTAGGTAAGTACAGCTATCCTACAGTGACAGTTCTGTTTCAATGTGTGAAGTAAGGCATGGTAAGTTTGTTTGTCAATTTGTACAAATTTTTTTTAGTAGCCCATAGTTCGTGATTCCTTAAACACCGACAAAATTCCAGGAAAGTTAAAATAAAATTCCAGGCTTGGACAAAGAGCTGGGAAAACGACTCAAGTCCTTGACAACTTCGTTCTGGACTGAACTTATTAAATTTTCTTAGAAAACCCAATTTTCAAATGAATATGACTGATTCGGATTGGTTTTCAAGAGTTCGGGATTGATGAAACCGCCTACGTAAACTTGATAGGGAGCGAATTGCTAATTTACCCAATCTCTTTTAAAGTCAGCTCGGTGCCACTTATAGTGTTCACATCTCTGCGTACTTAAATGAAAATTTAACTCAAGCTACTTGAATTACTTGAAATTGAAAACATGCGAACCCTTCGGTCACGTGATACGCAACACTACCAGAAACCCAACGCCTCTGTTTAGGATATAAAGACTCAACAACTTCGCTAAATTATGAGCTAATAAATTATGAGTTAGTACCCTGTTAGATATTTTCAAATTATTTAAGCCAAGGGTGAAAGGGTTTGAAAGGACATACCATCTTACTAATTTTGAACGGCAGCGTGAAGGCACAGACATCCGAGAGGGCAGAGGGCAACTTTTAGTGAAAGGGCACGCTGAGGCTTTATTTTTCTGGGGATTTTTTTTTTTTTATGGCTTGTCACTTACTTTTTTTTTACGATTTTTGGCCCTTTTCTTGTTCTTCCTAGCTTTCTTTTGTGCTTTTTAGGGGTCTAGGCCCTTTCTCCTCGCTGCGACCTGACATTTTTCATTGGATAAAAGCAAAATACGGCATGTTTTTTCTTCAAAAAAGGCATTTTTTTCCAAAAAGGGCAGGGCATAACTCACTCCCTACCCCCGTGCACGCCACTGATTTCGAACATCCTGCTCGAAATAGCTTTTATGTAATAATAATCTATATAATAATATCGGAGGCCGGCTAAAAGGAAGACTAAAGGAAGGCTAAAAGGAAAACCACTTCTCCCCTCCTCGCGCCCGCATTGAAAATGCACTCTCCCACTCTACCTGCAGCAAAAAAGGAGCCAGGCATGAGTGGTCGATCATTCTGACAAGTCGTCGGGAAGAGTGCCGGGAAAATGTCCCTGGAAATGTGACCGGCCCTGTGCATAGCACGGGCTTCCTCTAGTAATAAATAGTTTTCCTTTTCGTCAAGAGAGCACAAGCGTAAGAATGGGATGTTTTACCAATCACTTACGACTCGCCCGATGTACACGTTAAAACTCATTACAAATGTTAATGTAAAAATTTTTTTTTAATGACAAAATGCATGTAGTTTCCTGAAAATAACTAACTAGAAGATCCATTCATGTTGACATTTCGTCAAGATTTTATTTTTTTGTAAATTTGGTTAAAAAGAGCAGGGCTGTGGTCCCTTCAAACGTGGATTAAGTAGGTCCACATAGTCTAAGGACTTTTTAAAAGAAGCAACCGAATAAGAATTAGTGAATAACAAGCCGGAACAACTCGAAGGGAGCTGGTCGAACCCCTGGAAAGGGGACCTTGGTAAAGTCCCTGCCTGGACTACCGGCCAGGGTAGCGTGAGAGGCTACCAAGCTCCTTCAGTAGCTATGGGAAGCACTTTGGCCAATCCTGGACATTCTTTCGTCCCCTACGGCGATCGGAGGTTTCCCGGTTCAATCCCCGGGTTGGCTCTTCCCTTTCTGCTCAAAAGTCTGGTAATGCTCAAAATTAAGCCGGTTTAGCCACTCGAGCATTAAATTGCTTCGGCTGACGTAAGGCTCAAAGAAATTTATTTAAAAAAAGCAACAACATAGGTTAGAGTGAACGTAGCAATCCCGTAGCTATTCTCACGTGGGGAAAAATAGTAAAATGAATGCCTTTGCAACATTCACACGCATTTGACGTAATTTTGTAAAACTTGAGCCATGCAGTAGAGCCAACTGGGAAAAATTTACTTTTTTAAAGGTCCATTCCTCCCGGTTGGCTTTCCTGCATGGCTCAGTTTTGCAACATTACTTCAAACGCGTGTAAATGTTAAATGCATTCCTTTTCCCGTCGTGAGAAACTGTTTTGCTGCATTCGCTCTAACCTATGTAAATATTGCAAAGGTTGTTTCGTGCACGATGCTTGAATAAGGTAAGAAGGTGTGTCCTTTTAAAGGGTTAAATAAATACAGATGCAAACCTATTTACGTTGCCTTTTGGACTTGTATGTCAGACTGCCTGTGCGGGGAATCGAACCCACGACCTTTGAAATCAAAGGCCGAGGTCCTACCGCTGAGCCATACTGACACGGCCAAAAGGAAACGTCCATAGGCAACATTTAACACGCACTCGTATACATGTACACGTACACTTTTCCAATCGCCACTTTTCGATTTCACTGGTGTGTGGCGGGCAATCAAGCGTCCCTTCAGTGGCGATTGGAAAAGTGTATGTTTACATGTATATGTCTGCGTGTTAAATGCTGCCTATGGACGTTTCCTTTTGGCCGTGTCAGTATGGCTCAGCGGTAAGACCTCGGCCTTTGATTTCAAAGGTCGTGGGCTCGATTCCCCGCACAGGCAGTCTGACATACAAGTCCAAAAGGCAACGTAAATAGGTTTGCATCTGTATTTATTTAACCCATCTTGAACCATTGGCTTTTCCGTCCTGTATTTCCTTTTAAAGGGACACCCGGTCTGCCGTATAACATTCCGCCTGCCTTATAACAGTTCGCGCTGATCGCCTTCCACGCAAATACGAACATCAAGGTCATCTAAGATAGTAGCTGCGTCTTCGCAGCGAAGAACGTAGCTACTGTCTCATTTGGCATTGTGTCTAATAGACGAACCGGCATGAACGCATTAAACGTGTCGTCACAAACCGGAATTATTCTCTTATTTTAACATCACAATTTATATTTTTCTAGGCTAGTGTCTTATAATTTTGCTTCGGCGATCTATTAGAATAATTAATTTTAATTTTTACCGCATTACGCTTTCAGATTTTTGATCTCATGGTAATTATTAGCAAGTTAGTACATGCACACACAGAGATGAAACGTCATACATGGGCAAAGCATCATATGCTTACGGGGTCGTTCGTAAATAAAGTTCCATTATATTCAACAGAAAATCTCCTTGACGCTACATTTAAAAAAGGATTTTTAGCTAGGGAAAGACTAACGGTAAGGAAATAGACCTTTGGGGCCGTACTTGATGTGGAGGATCGAGAAAAATGGCGCTGGGAGGTATATCCCTTTAAGGGTTGGGTTAAAGGATTAAGGGTTCAGTCAAGGGTTCGTAAGGGGATGGAGTCAACGTTTGAACTATTATTTTTTAGCATTTTGTAGCATTGTCGCATTTTTTATGCTGACGTTCTGCAGGTAGACGGAGCCAGGTGTAAAATAGACCTGAGATTGTCCGACGATGCTTCCTGTCCGGCTATCGTAGAACCCGCTTTTGGGCGTTTTGTGTTTTTACCAGGCGGGTATTGGAATATGCATTCCCGGTCTGGTCGCCAAACCTCGTGGGGGACATTGCCAATGTCGAATCCGTGCAGCGTGCATTTACAAAAGGGACTGCAGGGGGCTCTCAAACTTAAATTATTCAAAACGACTGCGTGCCCTAGGGGTTGATTCTCTGGAGCTACGACGGCTAAAATTTGACCTTTTTGCTCACGTGCTCCTTCCTTCATATCCAATGCAACTAAATTATGGTAGCATCTTTGAAATACGAATTGACATTGTAACTAGAGGACACCCTCTCAAATTGACACAACCTAATAGGGCCACGTTGAACTGTTAAAAATTCGCTTTCTCATCTAGAGTGGTGAATGTGTGGAATGGGTTACAGTCGGACGTGGTTTTGGCGCCAAACGCCGGTGCTTCCAGGTGTGGCCTGGTATCGCAGAGGGACTGTTTGACCAAGCATGTTAAGTACGTTTCATTGTCACTTATATAGTATTGATTTTATTTATTTTTTCTCTTTGATTACTTTTTTTTTATACTTTTGGTGAGATGTCAGTGATTTTTAATCCTTCCCTATCCCGCCACATGCATGTGTGTGACAAGGTTACAAATTACGTAACTAGACCTAAATTTGAGGAATTAGGCCTATAAGTTGCAGTTTACTAAACCATGCGCAATGACTGTTTGCCGTGACGTCACCATGAGTTAGCCAATGACGAACGAGAACAACGGCTGTTTGGCCGTCTGATTGGAGTAGCCCAGTCACGTGATATGCACGTCACAGCAAACAGCCATGGCGTGTGGTATAAGCAATTTAGGTACTTAAGAAAGCCAAATTACGACAAGTAATGAGAACTAATTGCTCCTTCACGGACGATTCAGAATAACACAAGTAAATATCACAAGTGAAACCCCTGCTGCCTTCTAACAACGACTGGTTGAACCAGCAATTCCTTCCCTAGCATATTTGTAGTGGAGTCCCAATTTTCCACCCAAAACTGGTATAGGAGAAACCGCCAAGTTTCCAAGAAGGGCCAACCTTAAAAAGTAGTGATATCATTAAAAGTCTAAGGAAAGGCCACCAAGCGTAACCCTATTAACCAGCAAACCTGGAGCTTGTCACCTTCTTTAATTTCTTGTGAGGCAGGAGCGTGAAATGACGCATCACAAACTTAACTTCATATGTCCGAGCCATGGATTGTACGAATCTAGGGAAAAAAACATTCGAAGAAAAAAAAATTGCGAAAAAAGCTGCGGAAGAAAAAGCTGTGGAAAAAAATCGCGGGAAAAATACGTCCCTGGTGAAGCTTGTTTGCCTGCCTGGTGAAATACGAGCCAAGGCAACTTACCTAACTTAATCTGACCTATAACAAAAAAAAAAAAAAAAAAACACGAATAAAAAAAGTGACAAAACAATTCAGCCTTTTTTCCCGCAACTATTTTTCTGCTGTTCTTTCTACGCCCGGATTGTACCGTACTAAGTCCAACATGTTTCCGCAGTGTAAGAAAGTGGTCGTAAAATAACTGCGGTATTGGTTTTGGTACGAAGGAGTTAATAGGATTGTCTCTAAAAAAAAAAAGCATACTGCTATGGAAATGCGCTTCAGCTTCTTGGGTTACGCGAGACTACTGCAGGATTCCACGAGATTCCACGAGATGTTCCCTCTTGCAGATACGTTGTCAGACTTGCGTTGACAACCAGGGGGTTTACCCTCAAAAAGGCAACGGGCTATCAATCTGCGTTTTATCAATGTACTTAATTGCAGTATTAGTATTCACATCCATTCTTTGATTTTAAAATCGAAAGAACGTTCAAAACATGACACTCGCATCTCCTTTAATCCCGGCTGAATAGCCGAACAAAAAGCGTCGGACGTTATTTACCTCGCGTAGGAGGATTCAAGTCTTATTTAAATTCGAAACGAGTAACGTTCGTCGAAATTTCATCTTCCTTCCACAAAACCGAACTGAAGGCAAAAAAAAAAAAATATGTGGAGGGAAAAAAAGGGTTAAATACGGAGCACTGGGAACAAACCTGCCTTTCCTCATGTTTTTTTCTCTTTTTTTTTTTTTCCCCCCCACACGTTTCTTGTCTGTTATATTATGGCGGCGTGAGGAAGCATGAGTGACCGGCTGTGTAATAGAAGGAGCTGTCAGGAAGGGAAGTCGGGTGGGGGTTGTGGTTGGTTGGGGGGATCACGGCGTGTGACGTCATATCCGCTGTGACGTTGCCGTCGTGAGGCTGTTGGTATTGGTTCTCCCCGATGGCAAGAGCCCTCATCGCTTGGCGCGTGGTTGTAGACACCACCCGTGCAAGCAAACCAACGCGTGCGTTGGTTGGTTGGTACACGGATTGTTGGGTTCAAGAGTTGCGATTTAAAAAAAAAAAATACTTCTGATTACGTTTTTTCCTGTGATGTGTGAAGATGGGTTTGATGAGATTTAGTGACGTTTAAAAAAAAAAAACAAGTAAATTTGTGGTGTTGAATTAATTGGAAATGGATACGGCGCTTCGGCTTGTGCGAATTGTCAATGTTTTCGTCACGGCGCTCGGAATGGAACAGGAGCCTGAACGCTTCTAATAGGCCTACTCCAGTTTCGGATTCGATTGCTGCGTCTTCCATGCTTATAACCATGTGTGCGTGATACGTCATCGTTGGCCGTTGTTCGACAACGTCGGGTGTTTGTGCGATTACGTCAAGACAAAAAGTGTTGATTTTACGCTAGTGTTCATTAACTGCTGATGGATAGTGGCAATATTTGTGCTACAGAGTGGCGGATTTACAAATTTACTAGTGGTGTTGCAAACTGATATAAACCTTTGGGTGGCTTTGAAAACTGTGAAAATTGAGTTTTGTTTTGTTTTAATGTCATTTTGTAGGAATTTGGTTTAGCCTTTGTCATACTCCTAACTTTTGGGATACGTTTTTAAAACGAAGTAGGGTTTCTACCATCGCAACCCGTAGTGATTTAAGGGGGCCGAGTAATTACAAAAGTATAAAGTGCTTATTTGTAAAAATTTTCACGTATAGAAATGATCCCGAGTTTTATTGTCCCACCATTTGGAGAGAGGCGAACCAGTTCAATAAATAAAAACTAAATCTTTCTTACAAACGAAGTATTAAATACATAAAAAAATTAAATACATAAAAAAAAAATCTTTTTTTTCCGCTCGTAAGGTTGTTGAAGCGAAAGAAAATGTTACGTGTAACAAAAAAAAACTGAAAGATGTCGTTAGTTGGAGGAAATATGAAAGGTATTGTAGGGTCGTAAATAGTTTAAACTAAGTTTAAATAATTTGTTAGTTTTGATAATGTTGGTATTCTTTATTGCAAATAATTTTAATGCATGTCTCTATCTCCAAAACGAGTTCACATTTGCGTAAGAAAATGAACGACTTGTGTATAGCGTAGTTTAGTTATTTTATTCTTAAATATTTTCCGCCAAGACAATAATGTTCATTATATGACTTTTATTTTAACTAATGTTAAACACCCACGTTTGCGCACTTGCGTTAAAAAATTCTCAATTATTGATACATTGGGTTAATATTTTTGTGGATAGTGTCGTAAATACAGTGGTTAAATAAGTCTTACGCCTTTGAAGTAACTTTTTTGTTAATTTTGTAGGCCTAAACATGTCGGATTTGTTTTGATTCGCTTTGTTTTTTATTAATTACCAAAAAAAAAAAAAACCCAAAAAACTCGGAACTCTGTTGTAATCTGATACGATTTCAAAATTTTTCTTTATTATTATTATTTATATTATTATTTTTTGTCATTTTAGCCATCATTTTAACACAGCAAAAAACAAAATCAGTTCGTGGCTTCCCCCCCCTCCCCCTCCACTTCCGTTGAAATGTCATCGAGTGTAGCACGTGCTTATTGAACCTCTTGCGTGAAGCCGCATTTTTATTTTTATTTTTTTATTTTGCGGCGAGCGGCTGTATCGAGGGCGTTTGTGGTGGTGCCTGGGTTCCAATTTGAGGCATCAATTCCCCATCGTTCGTCTCTGACGCCCTTATTGAGAGCGAAACGGGCACTTTGGGAACGCTTCCATTGGGTGACCGTGTTTGCAGAAAAGGCTCCAGAAATGAAGTCTGTGTTTGCGGGTGTGGTGCCCAAGCGTGCACGGTCAGAGTCCACGACGACGCTTTTCCATTTTTTTTAACGCCGGTGAAACAATTTTAAAATAAAGAGTCTTTTTCCCCCTATGTTGGTGAGGCTATTCTTACAATAAAATTGCTTTGTGTTCTTTTCCTATAAAAGCAACCCCTTGCGTAGAGGATGCAAGCTTCCCTGTGAAACGTGAGTGCGTGTCGGGGAAAGCTGATACAAATAGGCAATGTTATTATCATATAGAATTGTTGTTGGTTGTGGTTGTTAAGGTTGTTTGGGTTTAGTGAGCCCCCCCCCCACCCATAAAAAAATTGGAAAAGCGATTATTTTGGTATAATTGATAGAATACAATAATGAACCTGATGTTATCGCTTTAGATATATATATTTTTAATGAAGAAAC
Organism: Lithobius niger; assembly: GCA_023313725.1. Classification (NCBI taxonomy): domain Eukaryota; kingdom Metazoa; phylum Arthropoda; class Chilopoda; order Lithobiomorpha; family Lithobiidae; genus Lithobius; species Lithobius niger. The sequence continues at coordinate 16,754 of JAHWFP010195834.1, read as the reverse complement.
TTAAGTGGAATTATTTGTTTTTGGGACTAATCCGTGTGTGTAACTGATTGGTCGTTTAGCTCGTAGAAAAATCCAAATTCTCAACAACCTTGCGCAACGATGGTGCAAAGTGGCGCATCATGTTTTGCGCACAACAATGCAAGCGTCTGACATGTTACGTTGTGCCTTATTTTTTCTTCGTTAGGAACTAGATTCCCCCCTCCCCCCCTCCACACTTTTTTACTCTACGGTAACGGATTCGGGTGGCATTTTTTCGAGAAAAAGCTTGTTCTTGCCCACCCATCCTTTCATCTTTTAAGACCCGCAACAATTGCGATTGTTGATATTGTATTGTTCATTGTCGTTGGCTGCTAGTCGGTAATTTCCGTAATTTCTGGTCATTACGAGGAATTCGCTATAATACCCTTGTACATTTTGAAATATATCCGAAACCCCGGTAGTTTGAGACCTACAAACGGATTCACATTGTACGGTATTTATAAATTTCTGTATTTTTGCATTTTAAAGCCTAGCCTACAACGATAAGGCGACCCCCAGGAAAAACCGAGTGTTCTTACAAATACTATCGTCATTGACGGGCTAAACAAATTGCGTTGATATTGTTCATATCGTCGGTTGCTGATCGCTGTTTTTCATAATTTCTGGCCATTTATGAGGAATTTTCTACGTGACTCTATTTGGAACGTATCAGAAAATTCGGTGATACTTTTACCCCACATATACGGATTATCAGAGAATTTTAAATTGACATTTTAAACCAGCTATACAAGCCTAAAATAACCAAACTACGTAATCCGCCGGCTGAAAATCCGTTTTGTGTTTGGGATTATCGTCGCCGGCATATCATCGTCTCCTCGTGTTTCCTACGTGTGTTTTCGTGAGTGTTTTGCCTCCTTAAACACGTGCGACCAACGTACGTGTTTTCCAGGACTACGTATCTGTGCGTGGAGGGGTTGTGATGTGATCCTCGGGCGATCGAACTGTGCGGATCGATACATCTTCGCCTACATATCACCCCTTGGGGAGAAAGGAGTTCTTTTTGACCCCTCCCCCCTCAACCTCCACCCGTACGACCACCTTCCTCCTAAATCGGATCGCAATTCCTATACAAAGGAAAGAGGAGAAAGACCTTCTTCACTGCCGGTGATATTGTAAAACCTTCGCCCCTGTTTACCATGGATACCTCCGCGGCTGCCGCTAAAGAAAAGGAGGCCCGACTTCCGGAGGAGTGCGACTGTCACGTGATCTGCATCTCTGCCCAGTGCTGGTGAGTAGTATTTTGTCTTTGATGTTTTTTTTTTTTTAAACGTGCCAACAATCCCTCTCATCGTTTAAAAAGCTAATTTGGTCATTCACGGGTATTAGACAAATACGTCCTTAACCTCGGTCTATACAAGAGTTAACAAGTGGTGGAAGTGCACAGAAGACCGTTGCGACTACCTATAGTCCCAACTGGTCTTCTGTACACTTCCACCACTTTAGGGCCACTTCCGCTTAGTGCCACTGCCACAACCATCTATGACTGTGGTTGGCGCTTATGGCCTAGTTGTCGACGTACCATTAACCTTTTAAGTGATACGCTGGAGCAAACTCGAGCCAAACACAAGTACAGGTTTAAGTATTAAAAACAAGAGTCCAAACTATGCGCAAGATGGGCAACAATGAAGAAATAACAACAATCCCTTAACAAGCCGACTCTATAGACGACCGTGGCCGAGTTGGTAGAGGCGTGTGCTAAAGAACTTTTTCAAGTTGCTAGTTCGAGTCCCGTCCAGGTTACTACTTTTGTGGATGTATAAAATTAACGTAGCACTTAAAACACTCAATCCCCCGCCCTTTCCCGCCCACCCCAATCAGGCTACCTTGGACCATTGTGAAACGGTAGCCACGATTGCTGGGCCGTAAGATTCGATAGGTGTCTTGTTCCATGCTGAGCATATCTTGCTTCTATAGACACGGGTCCGATACTGGTTAACGGAAGTGTTTACGTACGGGGTTTTCTCCGGTTTCATCCCCCCAAAAAAACAACTGACACGATGGTTATTCCTTCCACTTAAAATGGGCCTCGAAAACCTCTAAGCTGACTGGCCGACACATTCTATATGCGATTGTTCTTTAAGACCATCATAATAAGGACTACAGTTTAATTAAACAAGTTTTTTTTTGTCTTTTAATTCTTGAAATTCTTAAGATATTTTGAAAATCTGTGTGGTGCTCGCTACAGTACCGAATTTAAGCGCTTGTGAGCCATTATCTTTCTTTATTAAAGTTTGAATCGACCAACTTTACATGCACGGTCATGGTTATACTCAAACTGACAAGGCTCCGAAGTGTATGTATCCTTTCGGAAAGGCATGTGTTATCTGCCGTGTTGTGGTCATTTCTGCGGACGAGCGTCTGTTCGGGCAGAAGTTATCGTCGGATTAAGTGGGATGATAAACTCCTACGCCCACGCGTTACCCACCGACCCGCGCGCGCGCGGCATAATCGCCAACCCAGCCACCCGTTTTAAATCATACTGCCGGCTTGATCCGACGATAAACTTATCTCATCAATTATGAGAGCTGTTTATTGATTGTGACTCGAGTAGATGTATTCCACATCGCCAGGTCGTGACCTATACGGAGTACGAAGAGGATCCGGATCTCCTAAAGTGGTCAGGGGCGTAACTTCAAAATTGGGGAGGTGCCCGGAACCCCCACCCCCTTTCATAACGAAAAATGCTGTTTTCCCCATACGAGAAGAGAGCCCCAGGAAAACCTTCACTAAAAAACAAAAAGAAATGCAGTTTTGCCACACAAGGCAAGAACCCAATAGAGGTACCCCCCCCCTCCCCCACTTCATACAAAAAACCTGCAGTTTTTGACAAACAAGACGAGAGCTCAGTGGAGCCCCTCCTCTACCGTCATCACAGAAAACAAATTCAGTTTTTACCACTCAGTGTGAGAGCCCATCGGAGGCCCCCCCTCGTGAAAAAATGTAGTCTTTGCCACACAAGGCGAGAGCCCACTACAGCTCCCCCCCCCC
>JAHWFP010195833.1:0-10426 GCA_023313725.1 Lithobius niger | reverse complement strand
TAAGTTTTCTGTTGATCCAGACATGCCCAACTCCACGGAGTTGGAAGGAATCCCATTTCTCTACCTCCACCCCCCTCTCAGTACCGTTAGTTCTATTGCCCATCAAGCAACAGTACTGAAGTACATAATATTATAATCATTACTTCCATTTTGTACCTTAGTTTCCAAACAAAGGCAGCCTCTATCAATACCATAAGATATTCCATGGACGTTCGACTGTGAGGGTCGGTCCACTCAATGCACGCATCAGAATTATAAGCAGAGCTATGTCCGGTCCGGTCGTAACGAAAACAAGGGCGAGATTACCCAAAATGCCATAGTTGACGTCATTGCTTCGAAACCTGGTGTATTTTTACGATCCCCGCTTGTAACTGTGCTCTCTGTGTGTTGACTCAAAACCACAAACGTTGCGATTTTCAGTCGCACTGTCGATTGGAATTTGGTAGTTTAATGCACTTGAAAACAATTTAAAAATTTGGAGCGGTCGGCTTCCTTTTTTTTAAGAGTATTCACGCGTTTGTCAAGGGGGTTGCAACTGTACAAGAAACAATGCATTCCAAACCATTACTCTCTGGAGTCCTTCCGGCGCCTTGTACCACCAACATGGCGCCAGCTAACTTCCTGTTCTCGTCTGAAAGAGATTCGCGAGAGGCCAATCCCATAATCTATTTATTCATTTATAAAATTATTGTAACGCCCTAAAAGTAGCAAAATAGTAATTTTACATTAAAACAACAATTTTAAAAACGGAAGAAACATGGTGGCGCCCATGGGAGTCATCTAACTTCCTGTTTTCGCTCTGCTCTCGCCTGAATGAGGTTCGTGAGCTACATATCCCATAATTCCTGTCGTTATAACTTCTGTGGTGTGCGACTAAGGCAAAACAAATATTTATACCACGCGCCATGGCTGTTTGCTGTGACGTGCATATCACGTGATTGGGCTAGTCCAATCAGACGGCCAAACAGCCGTTGTTCTCGTTCGTCATTGGCTAACGCCTGGTGACGTCACAGCAAACAACCATTGCGCATGGTTTAAGGAAGGCCCACAAATGTGAAAACGCTGTACATCGTAAAAACGATGCAAACATTAATTTATAAAATCGAACATCTATTGGAAATTTAGTTCAAACGTTTGCCTGTGGTAGGATAAATTTTGCAAACGGTATCACAGTTTAACAGTAGCCGTGCATGTTTTACCCTACTCGTCGGACTTATAAGTTTCTCCAACATTTGTGCGTTTCCGCGACTGCATTTGCTCTCCATGTTCAATGTCGGTAACCAGCTAACCACAGCATCAATGGCGGCAACCCCAGCCAATAAGATTGTTAGAATCAATAAAAATGGCGTGAACCATGGCAGTGACATACAGGGCGTTTGAGTATGAACGATGCATCTTGTGAAAATATAAATAATAAATAACTTTTTTGCAATTGCAAATGAACATGCAAGGATCACGGGATCGCTGACAGCCTGCAAAATCTCAGAACAACTAATGAAGGAAGTGAAACGAATTAAAAACAACTGCACCTTAAGAGGAGGGTATGTCATTGACTAAAACAGACATGTGGGATTGATGGTCTCATGTGAAGTTTAGGGGTCGGACCGCTGCATGAATTTGTCGAGACTTATGTTGATTAAGCACTTCCGAAACGCCTCCACGGAACAAGTCCTAACAGCCTGTTCAAATCTCACACTGTTTCTCACGCTGCTGATTGGTATAGAATGGCCCAACCCAACATACGCTGGGTAGGCTTTAATCAAACGTCCCTAGGATATTCCGCAATTACGGCGCAGCCAGTTTTCCCCACGCTTCCAGTGTTCCCCAATTACTTCCGCTGTTTCCCCCACGTCGTATGTTGTTTTACTTTGCAGTAGACGTCGTCAAGGAGTGAAAGGTGCACACTGAATCACAATTACCTGACACGCACACTAAATTTAAATTTTCAGAGCTACAATAATTGCTCCTTGTTCACAAACAGTGACATGGATAAAAGGATAATCCATCAAAGTGGGTTCAGCTCTAAACTAATGACAAATTGAATGCAAGTCCCACTTTGATGTTTACCCTTAAAATAATCTATACCATTGTTTGTGAACAAGAGACAAATTATACTTCTGAACATTTAAATTTAGTGTGCATTTGAGGCACTTGTGAGTTCGTGCCTTGTCAGTGGGCACCTTTCATTCCTTAACGAAAACAGTCTAATAATATTTTTGTTTAACCCTAAAATTTCTTGATTCCTTGCCGTCCAGTGAACTGTGCGTGTGACGATGTAGTCAAAAATTTCAGCAAATATCAATTAATTTGTGGTTGGACAAAATTGTACAATGAAGGAACCCACCTGACAGGTCAATACCCACAAGGACAAGTCAAAACATAATTTAATTTTCGACTGGCATATTGCCGGTCTTGGTCACCTAGAAAAACAAAAAAAAAATTTAATGAGGAAACAACAAAGTGCGACAAATTTCAAAGACAAATTTCCGCAAGGTACTGACAATAAAAGCCACTTAAATGATAAAAAAAAGACATTAAAAACGGGATCAGTATACTGCTGAAGGTATTACACGACCCACCATTTTGGAACTAAAATCATGTGACTAAAATCATGTATCAGATTTTTATTAACAGGAAGGTTTTTAACCCATTTGCACCATTGTTGAAATACCCACCACACTGTGGATGTTAGCGGAATCCAAATCCTGTAAAGGAACCAAGTGAAAAAATCAGGAATAAATGGAAGCCTTCACCATCAGTGTTAATAAATTTCGTCTTATGAACACCGTAAAGAATTTTACCAGCATGGAATGATTTAAAAATGGACTGGTTTTACCAGCATGGTGCAAATGGTTTAAACATGAAATGGTTTTACCAGCATGGAATGGAATGGTGCAAAGGGTTTAAAAACCTTCCTGTTAATAAAATCTGACATTTTGATCGCATCGGATTTTCCGTTCAAGCATGTGGGTCTGGTAATTTACCAGCAGCATTATGCTGATCCCGATTTTACTGATTTTTATTTTTTATCTTTTAGTTGGCTTTTATTGTAAGTATCCTTGCGGAAATTTGTCTTTTATCAATTTGTTGTTGTCCCCATTACATTTGTATTTCGTTCTGTTAGGTGACCAAGACTGACAATATACTGCTCGATAATTAAATTCTGTTTTGACCTGTCCTCATTCCTTCATTTTACGAAAAATGCAGCAAGTGGGAATCCCTGCTTAGCTCATTATTTTGTTCAAGGCGGCAATAGTAAATTTTCATTGGCGCAAAAAAAATAGGCCGTTAGTATACCTATTTTTAAATTCACCGTCAAACCTTTAGGTCAAATTTCCAGAAGTTCTAAATGCATATATTGTAATTCCAGTTTAAGTGCTGTCTGCCTCGTAATGATACTTAAAAATTGGGACTATTTCTTGATGAGGATGTGTTACCCTCCTTTTCGCGTGTTTGTGACTATCCGCAATCTGATGGTGGAATACACCATAGTGCTGCCGTATAGAAAAAAATGTTTTCCCAGCTATAGAGCCGAGTGACTGTGAGACGTCTTTACGGTTCCATCAAAGAGATAGGAAATCTTGGATGAACTGTGTCGTTTGAAAAATGACGTTTGCTCGCTGATCCTATCCTGATCCACAAGAAGAAAATCCAATCGGTTCCCGCGTCAACGGTCATTCCAAGATATCGCCACTTTTCAGCCGCTTCAAGTTTACATTGATAAATCCACGTCAAATCTTTAGAAAGGCACTCCTATCGAGGTTCCCGGTTCGAAAGAGCGTGACACTTACGACCCGGATACGGCATCACTTTTAGTCTTCTGTACAGCCGCAGCGACTTTGTCCGTCCGTCCGTTTATCCGTCTGTCCGTCGCCTTTGTCAACTCCGTAACGGTACCAGACAAACGATATTCACCGTAAGAGTCAGCAACGAAAACTTAGTTAAACGGAAAAAAGAAACCGGAAGTATGAAGTGAAAGTTGCCCACCAGTGACCGGAAGTGGCCGACAAGTGAGCCCATCATCTAGGAAAGGTACCAGATAGAGACAAATGGTTTTCATCATTCGATTCAGCGCCTTCTCTTCCCCTTCCCTCCCAACCTGTCCAGGTGACAATCCATGCGTTTTGGATTGTCACTGTCTTGCAAGTGGAGGGAGGGGCGTGGGTTGGAGCTTGAGATTAAGGAAGGGCACAGCAGTTTTCCCTAAAAAAAATTAGGAACTAAAGAATGGGGAAGTCAACCAGGACCATGGCAACCAGTTGATCGATGATGTCATTTTCAATATCAAACGTGAAAGGGACCTTGGTGGATTACGTTCATTCCATACTGCAGTTGACAATTCATTATTTCTTTTGGGAGGACGGTTGGGTTATGTATGCCTTCCAAGTTGCCATGCCTAGCAGATTTAATTAAACTTTTGTTTATATTATGTATACCTTGTATTGCTTATAAACTAAATAAACTTAGGTATTTAATGAAAAACGGATTATTATGATTTTTTGGGGGGAAGGGGGGGGGAGGGAACGCGCAAGCCGAAACATGTACAAAAAAAAGTTTAACGAATATTCGAATATTTGACTATTTTTTTGGCGAATATTCTAATATGTTTTTTCCCTATTCGTCGGACCCCTAGCGTCCACAAATGAGTTAAAGGAATAAAAAAAAAACCGGAAGTATGAAGCGAAAGTGGTACACAAGTGACCGGAAGTAGCCGACAAGTGAGCCCATAACCTAAGAAATGTATCAGATACAGACAAACGGTTTTCACCATTAGATTCAGCGTCCAAAAATTAGTCAAAAGGAATAATAAAAAAAACGGAAGTATGAAGCGAAAGTGACCTACAAGTGACCGGAAGTGGTCAATTGAGTCCATATTCTACAGAATTGTCCCAGATAGAGACAGACTGTTTTCCTCATTAGATTCAGCGTCCGAAAATTAGCTAAAAACAAAATTGGAAGCATGGAGCGGAAGTGGCCCACAAGTGACCGGAAGTGGGCGACAAGTGAGCCCATTTTCTGTGGCACGGTACCAGACAGTGACAAATGATTTTCACATTAGAGTCAGCGCACAAAAATTCGTTAAAAGAAATAAAAGAAAAAAACCCGGAAGTAAGAAGCTGAAGTGTACAGAAGACTGATTGCAGCTATAGGTAGACGCTGCAGTCACTTATTTTGTTTTGATTTTGTGCCAGACAAAAACGAAAAAAAAATTGGCTTGATGGAGGGATATCGAAAAAAAGGGAAAATCGCAACATTTTCAATGGATGATGTAAATAAAGGCAGGCTTTATTTTTCCGACCCCTGCTCTCAGTATCTGAAAAAAAATAGGTGCCAAAATAAGAATAACATATTAGGGCCCCAAAAGACTAAACGATTTTGGGTGTAATGTTGTGGCCTATTTTGCAATAGTTTTATGTACAAATTGGGCCCCACCCTCGATTTGAATTTAGGGTCCCGATGCCTTGCATCCTTTGCACCCCTCCTAATCGCGACACTGACAATAGAAACACGTGTAGAAAATGTGTTTTATTTTCGTAAAATCGTCTAACGGTACCTTGTGTCTTTCTCAATGTAAAATACGGACGAGACTGAATTTAGATACACAAGTATTAACTACAATGAAGGCTTACTACGTCCCTTGGTGGAGTTCGCCGTCCCTAAAAGAATTTTTTTTCAAGGTCCAGATTTTAATCTGGTCCCGTTTTTTTGGCCTTAAAGGTAGCGATTAAAAGACAAAACCACCCGTAAGATCTCAAAGTTGAGGGCAAAGTTCCTAAAAGTTCTCGAAATTTTGCAAAAATCTCCCTAAGGTATCAGAAACAAGGAAAACTTTGGCAATTTTGGACAAAACTGAGTAAACGGTGTCACCATCTTCCACCTGTCGACGGTCCATTTTTTACAAATTTTCTGAAACCTCCCCCATTTACGCGCTTGTGGTCAATTCAGCCAGCCTCCAAGATGTTGACTCATGACCCCTCCACCTCCCCCACACCGTATCTTCAATACCTGTGCGGCTGCAGGCCCGCTCACGTTGGTAATTTTAGTTCTCTTTTGTGTTGTAGTTTGTCGACACAATTTAACGGGCTCGTTGCACTTTAACGGTTTCGTATCACTTTTGACTCCAATTCATTCAGTTCGCCATTTGATGCACCATTTCACGTGTTATGAACGCATTAAGATGACGTTTTCAAGAAATAAATGCAACTCGAATCATTTATCGCATTACTCACGGAACAACGAAGAAGGCTGACGTGAACAAAGTTGGGAATAACTGGGAAGGGGGAGGGAGGGGGTAACGGACTTCAATGACTGATAGCACTTGAAAATAATTGCATTTTCCAACTTGTAATGTTCTTAAATAAACAGATTGGTTGCAGACAAATTATTTTTCCTGCCGCACGAACGATCTCATGATTCCTGGCAAACAAGAGTGACCTTGTTGAAATAGATGCAAGGCAGAACGATAACAGAGAAAGGCAACCGCCCGTAAAGTGAATTATGGAAGGGCGGCGAACGCACCAAAACGTCTTGTCCATCGGGGGGTTTATGCAAGCGGAAGCAGTAACCTTTCCAGAAGTTGGTAGATTGTCGCTGGATTTGACGTTGCCATGACAACCCATAACTATGCAACGTCAAAGGCCACAACCAAGGAAGAAAATGAAGCACAGTCCTGGAGGCTAGAGCAAATCGGGAAGCCATTTCTTCTGACACTTTTTCATCGAACATGGCAATATCCAATTTCGATCTCATCCTCGCATCCACAACGAGCCAGCCCTTGGGCTTTGTCTCTCACTCGCTCTCTCTCTCTCTCTCTTTCTTTTTCTCTCTATCTATCTCGATCGGCCTTGAATTATGGAGCACGACAATTTGCACGAGCGTTTCATAGCCGTTTCGTGCTCGTTTAGGTCGTATGCTCAAAGAGAAACCACGATCATATTGCCAATTAGTACAAAGGTGAGCGTTGACCAAATTGCGTGCAGAAAGGATTAGCGTGCAGCGGAGATCGCTTTTCCCAGCGCGTGCCAACTCCAGCAAGCTAATTTTGTGAGAGAGCACACCCCCTGCTAAGTAATCACATCTGCCCTCCTTGTATCAACAACACCTTCATAGATTTTTTTTTATTTACGTACTCGGCCCGACTGTTGACGGGTGAATTGTACTGCAGCCAGGTATAATAACAAAATTCCCCTGGGTGGTAACGGAACCTCAAGTTACATTATGCAATGTTACACAGCAAGCATTCATTAAATATGAGTAACAAGTAACGATTACCCATAACGGAAATTTGTTGTTGTAGCCCACTAAATTTGAATTCCCCCCCCCCCCCACAAACCCTCCCCTAAAACCGGTACTGGCTAAAGAAGGCGCCAAGTTACCAAAAAGTGTTTATAGCCCACCCAGGGGCGTAACTTCAAAATAGGGGCCCCACAGGCGGGAGCCCAATGGAGGCCCCTCCCCCTGTATAAAAATAAAAACATACAATTGCCGCGAAACGATAGAGCACAGTGGAGGCCGTTCCTCCTTCACCAAATAAAAACAAAATGCAGTTTTTGTCACACAAGACGAGAGCCCAGTGTAGGGTCCCCTGCATAAAAAAAAATTGCAGAGTTTTCCACACAAGGTGAGAGCCTAGTGGAGGCCTTCCCGCCCCTCCCCCCTTCATTTGCCCACACAAGACAACTTTCACGAACTGCGTAGCTATTTTTTTTCTGAAATTGTGTGTTTACAAACATTTTTTTAATGGATCGCCACTGAGCCCCCTCCCCCCCCCCAAAAAAAAAAGTCGGTGGGCCTCATTGTAGTTATGCCATGTTATCACCCAAGCCAACGAACATTACGTAATTTTAAGTTCTGGTGACTTCTCGTCTCGTGTCGGTTTCGATTTGTAAAAATCTCGTCTCGTTTCGTACTTTTATTTTAAATTCTCGTCACTTCTCGTCTCGAGCTTAAAACTTTAAGTTCTTGTGACTTCTCGAGATTTTTTCTAGTCTCCTACTAGAAAAAATCTCGTCTCATTTGTCTCTCGACTTTCTTGACTATTTTTCCCCTTACCATGTTGCTATGAACAAGGTTACCTGGATGTAAAGGCTTAACGTTAGAAATTCGACGCATCGTCCAGTTAGCCACCGATTCTGTCACCAGTCGCGCTACTTACACCCCAAAAATGAACTGCTTTAGCATGCGAACTGAACTGCGAAAGGTACGTGTGACACGCGATAGGCGGATTTTAAACTTAAAACACTGCATTGACACCAAATTATTAAAATTTAACAACAATGGCTTCATGCTACGTACCTCTTTTTCCACTCGACGACAAAACGAAGCCTCCGGAGGTTTAATTTCATGAATTTCAAGCAGAAGAGCAACCAAGGTACATGTGTATTGTACTGTATGATACGCTACGGCGGTTTCAATTCTCACTAAAAATGTGTTAAACGATCCTTTGACGTAGCAGTAAATCGTCCGAAGACTTCAAGAATAGTCACCATTACCGTAAAACAATGTTCGTTTAGCGCTGCAACACCGGTAAATCTGATAATGAGAAGATATCACGTTTTTGTGCATCCCGCTAACACTAATCAATGCTACGATTGGGGTTTTTCGTTCTTCGTGCTTCCAGTTCAGCGCAACGCTTGGACGACGCGTCTAGCATGCTACGTGAAACCGAGTGTTAAGTCTTTTAAATATAGGTAGTCTTGCTATGAAAGACTGGAAATTACGCTCATTGGAAAACCAGGAAAAATCTGGGAAGCTTTTGAACGCCACCCTGCGACGGTCAACCCTGACTCTTTTCTAAGTCTAAAGAGTTAATTTCAGAGTGTATTTCTCTTTCGTTGACTGGTGGTGAAATAAACATTAGTATACTTAATGTGCTCATTAAGACTGCAAACATTTTTTCTTCCAAATTATTAGGATCAGGTTATTTATCCACGTTTGTTTTGAAACCTTAATTTCGTTACGAATTTTTCCATTGCTTTTTGCAACCATTTTTTTGCCTTTGCGCATTGTCCCGTGTAGGCTAATAAATTTCTTCAGCTTCGTATCGGAACTGAGCTTCTTACAGCGCTTCGCGGTTTGTGAGGATTCTTTTTCATATGCTTCACGTTTTATTTTTCGTAAGAATAGCGCAAAGAACCCTGCTTGTCCTCAGGGATTAATCTTTCCATTTTTGGCCGAAATTGTTTTCGTGGCTGTACTGCTGTTTCTTGCAAGGTGAGCAAAGTCACAGCCGCACTTCCATCCATTTTAGAAGAGACAGCAGTCCAATCTGCTCGTGCTAAGTTACCTTAAGGGCGGGTGCAGACGAACCACAAAACGCGTGGCAAACGCTGCAAACGCGACACAACTAGCGCGTCTGAATCGACGGCACCTTACAGACAACAAACGTGCTATTTGACCTTTTTACCGCGCTTCCAAACGGTTCCGACCCCATTCGAGAGCAGCCATCGCAAACAAAGTCAGCTGATGTACTTATAGTGTCCGCAGCCTATCTTGAGTTCGCCCCAGAATCAACACAAATAATCGATTGTATATTTTTGGTAGCAGAGTGCCTTGTTGATATCCAAAATAGATGCAAAAACAATGGCGGCCGCCAATTAAAGCAACCCCCGTCAGGAGGACGTAGCCGATCATAAAATACTGCAGGACTCAAGATACGCTGCGCACACTTTAGCTTCACAAGCCAACCTATCACCCAACAGTCTGTGTGGCACTGAAGTCGCAACGTGACGCTGAAAGTGCAGAGTATGGGGCGCTTGCTGGCGATTTGGGGGCGTTCTACCAGCAGACGCAGAAGCGCGCCACTGTGTGTGAAAGCCCCAGTACATTCCTAGTGATTTCACACGGAATAATGTTTGCGTACCAAGCCCGCGGATTGCACACGGAATAATGTTTGCGTGCTGTGCCGTTCCATGCCGCGCGCATGCGGGCCACGACGGCCGCTGCGCAATAACCAGCCAGCCTGGAATGGCACGGACTGGCGCTGCTCGGCACGCTTTAATTATTCCGTCTGAAATCCGAACGTGCTAGAAATGCTGACAAAGCTTCGTTGTAGTTAAAAACTTCCCGTCCCCAGTTGTTGTCAAAACAAAGGAGGCCGACAACGGCCGCTTGTAATTAAACCGTGTGAAATCAAGTCGTGCTGGCCCTCCAGAATCTGCTAAAGGGACGCGGCCATTCCCAGCCCGAGACGAATTATTCGGTGTGAAATTACTATACCATGGTTTTTACCTGACCTGCCACCGATGGCGATTTTTATGCCACAAACGCGTCACAAACGCCAAAGATTTAGTCTACGATTGTGGCGCGTTTTGTGGTCCGTCTGCAATCGCCCTAAAACATCAAAATAGAATCGAAATAAGGTTATTTTGGTTCGCCTTAAAATTATTCGATTGCTTTTTTTTCTCGTATTAACCCATTTAAAAAA